>OU015744.1:3406661-3423880 GCA_907169655.1 Acomys percivali
GCATTCCCACCAGCAATGAAGGAGTGTTCCTCTCTCTCCACATCCTCTCCAGCATGTGGTGTTGCTTGAGTTTTTGATCTTAGCCATTCTGATGGGTGTAAGATGGAATCTCAGAGTTGTTTTGATTTGCATTTCCCTGATGACTAGGGAGGTTGAGCATTTCTTAAGTGATTCTCAGCCATTTGATATTCCTCTGCTGAGAATTCTGTTTAGTTCCAAGCCCCATTTCTCAATTGGGTTATTTGGTTTGGTGGTGTTTAATTTCTTGCTACTCAGCTATTAAAAACAAGGAATTCCAGAAATTTGTGGACAAATGGATTGATCTAGAAATTATCATAATGAATGAGTTCACCCAGAAGCAAAAAGAGACAAATGGTATATACTCACTTATATCAAAACACTAGTCCAAGGGATACGTACCATGAAAAACTTTACTTACCAAGAAAGTGGGTCAGAGGAGAGGATATCCTATTGAGACTTCAGGCTAGAGTAGCATGGAAGAATGGGGAAATAGTAGGAGCCACAGGGTCCTGGAAACCGACAAGAAGAACTTTATGTCAGGCCGATCTGGGTCTTGGGGTCCTCCTCAAACTAAGGCACCAGCCAAGGAGAATATAGGCCATAAACTTCGAACCCCTACCAAGACCTAGCCGATGAACATGATATTCTCCACCGTTGAGTGGAGAATGAGATCTGACTCTCACACGAACTCTGGTGCCCCTTTTCTGACAATGTCCCCTGGATGGGGAAGCCTGACAGCACTCAGAGGAAGGATAGCAAGTTACTAAGAAGAGACTAAATATTCTAAGAGCATATATAGGGGGAGAAGTTCTCCCTCAGTCACCGACATAGGGGAGGGAAGAAGAGGGGAAGTGGGAGGGAGGGAAGAATGGGAGGAAACAGGGGAAGGGCTAACAATCGAGATGTAATATGAATAAATTAATAAAAAATTAAAATAAATAAATAAATACATATTGCCGGAGTAAGCGAAGACTCTGGCAACGCGGTGATCTCCAGTCATTGACACTGGGGAAGGGGGCCGTTACTGACTTGCTTTCAGTGTAGTTTAAATAGTTCACTTACTACAGCGCTGCCTCCTTACTGGCTGTGTGTATTATAACTGATTTCTGCTTCCCTAGCACCACGTCAAGTGTATTTTTTGTGATAGCAGATTAAGCTCCATTACCACAGTACCCGTGAGGCTGGCGTACTTCTGCTTTCTGCCAAGGGGTCTGCCACATGTGAGGACTATATTTACAGATATATTCTTGATGAACTAAAATTCAGATATGTTTCAATACCATAATGACATTAAATACATAGGTACATTCCAATAACATAATAAAAATAGACAGTGATATTAAAATGCCACAGATATATAACCAGTTTCTGGCATACTATGGAATACATGGCGATCATCACACCACAGGAAAGTCCTCAGAATTCCAGGATTTGACAAATGAACTCCAGCAGCAATGTGAACGAACCGTCCCACCAAGTAGCCAATCCTTGCTGTTCTGCAAGGGTAGCTACTCATCTCAATTTGTGTACATTTTCAAGAAATTAAACATGAATGGAGATTGCTTCTCTACACTAAGCAGTGTAACAGATTTTACCAGAGTGCTCATTAGAATGAATGTTCAGCTGCCAAGATACCATGTGGTATGTGTGACTCGCTGCTCTGTGTTTCTAGACACAGGTAAGATGTACGCAGTACAGGAGCTCACAGTGCCAGACACCAAGGCAGGGTCACAAGCTGGGACTTGTGTCTTCCTCCCTCAGCAGATGTGACCTGAACTAGTGTGTAGGGTTGGTTAGAATCCCTCCTTGGGCCATCTAAAAGTGAACTATTTAAAATACAATGCTAACAGCTATCATTTAAGTGTAGGATGTAGTGCAGTGAAATGAAAACCTGGCAAAATTAAGAGAAACAATTTAATAAAATCCTCTGTGCACTTCAATCTTCATTTCTGCCACACAAGCGTTGTTGAAAGGAGTAATTTACTAAAAATCCTAAAGTTGCAGGAGCAAACACAGGACAATCAACAACACACCTTGAGGCATGCCCTCTTATACACAGTGGGTCTGGCTGATTGATTAGTCTATGAAGGTTGTAAGGAAAAGGATCTTAACCCTTAATATAAAAACAACAGAAGGAAACACTGGACCCACCTCACTAACTTGGTTGATATTCCGAGTACTTCAGCTATGTTCTGAGATTCCGTTAATTGAAAATCTCATCTGATTCTCATCTTCAGCTGTGACTACCTATGAGGCTACTCCAAATGTTCTGTATAAGCCTTGTGTAAAGAAATTTTAAAGTCCAAATTTGAGGATCTAGAGATAACTACCTGGAAATACATTATCTTAGTTTCCATCCTATTGCTGTGATAAAACATCATGATCAAAAGCAACTTGGGAAGAAAATAAAGCTTTCTTTGGTCTAAAGGTCACAGCCCATCATTAAAGGATTCCAAGGTAGGGACTTGATGAAGAAAACCTGGAGGAAGAGTGTAAGGGGAACACTGCTTGCTGACTTCCTTCCCAGGGCTTGGTTGGCTTACTTTCTTAGACACCATGCACAGATTGGGCATTTTCTCAGTTGGGCTGTCCTCTACTCAGTGAACACCCTGTGTCAAATTACCAAAAACTAACTAGAACAGGCACAGGCGTTGTGTCAATTCCATAAGGCACAAATCCCTGTGTTTGTCACTGTCATTGTCACTGGGAGAAAATCACGTACTCCAAATCACTAAATCACAATCAAGAAAAATGGAAAAAATTCAGGAGATGCCTCACAAAATTGAAACTTCCTTCCTACACATGTTTTGAAGTTGCATTTTCTGCACACAGGCATGTGCAAGCAGGAGGACAGACGACCTAAGGTATCAGCGATGGGGCTCTGTTGAGACAGGGTCTCTCATGAAACCTGGAACTTAGCATTTACACGAGGCTCCCCAGTCACTGAGCCTCGGGGATTTTCCTGTCTCGTCCTCCTTGGCTGAGACAACAGGCCTGTGCTCCTATGCCCAACATATCATTTAGATTTTTCCATTGATTTTTTTAAGAATCCCAAATATCACTTGCTTTGTCTTGGATAAAATACTACATTCCTCTTTTGTCCCTCAGTCAGTATTTGCTTTGTAATCCGTTCTGATCACTGGAGTCTTGCAGTAGGCGCTCAAGGCCATGGATTCTCCACGGCTCAGAAACGCATCTATGGATGATCTGCCTATACTTCAAGGATGTGAAACTGAGATTGGAATATATGGATCCTAATATCATGTAATTATTAAACTTAATGTTCTGATAGGATCATGGTGGATTTTTTCTAGTACCAATCTTCCCCTTTAAAAAGTTTCCCAACTAGTAAATGTAAGAAAGAAAGAAAGGGGAAAAAAAAAGGAAGAAGAAATGATAGCTGTTCTTCTGTTCCAACTTGTAATCTTAACTACTTTGTAATTACTCAGCTATTCTAACTCATATTTAAATTTCACGAGAGTTTTATCAACATATTTAGAATAACTTGTGGCTATAATGTTTATATCATTTTAAAGCATACACAGTGAGCTGACATTTTCATGGACTGGGGCAGTGTTATATATGTTGGTAGTTTACTTCGTCAGCAATGACACTGTGTTATAAAGTTTCCTGTGCTCCTCTGCTTAAACAGGTGCACATGTGCTTCAGTGCAGACAGCTGCACTGGTTCAACCTCTTAATTCGGGCCTCCTCAGCATCCAACATGCAGAGACAGCCCTGACTCCATGTTTACTTATCTCATCCCTTTCTTGCTGATTGCACAGTGTGGCGGCATCAGGTTCCTGTCTTACCTGCTAATAACCCACACGGAGACTAACCGGTAGGTGGGCACACAGTCAGCGAGGCATTTTCCATGCTTGACACATTCAAATACCCCAGTAGCCTCCCTTTCCAGCTCTTGGAGTGGAGATGACTCACAGATGACCTCATGAGTCATTTATTACAAGTATTAGGAAGCTGTGAATCACCCTGAGGGCTGCCTGCCCATGAAAATGTTCATTACACTGCAATGTGAATAAAAAAAACAAAAGTTTGTTGTAGTAAATTATAGAAATTCAGGAGTTCTCT
The DNA here is from genome assembly GCA_907169655.1 of Acomys percivali. Classification (NCBI taxonomy): domain Eukaryota; kingdom Metazoa; phylum Chordata; class Mammalia; order Rodentia; family Muridae; genus Acomys; species Acomys percivali. The sequence continues at coordinate 3,410,771 of OU015744.1, forward strand.
AAAAACAGGAAAAAGAAAACTACATTTCCCCTCAAATTCAGCATCTACTCTTTCTGTATACATTCTCATAGGCTTCACTATATATATATATATATATTTGAAGAATATTTCTGTTCTGTGTGTTAGACTAAATTCTGCTTCTTATTTATATCCTCTTGGTACTCTTTAAACCCCATGCCTGCTGACTTCACAACCAAAACACCACCTGAGCTCTGCCTAGTCCTCTGTCACAGGCATCTCACATATCTTTAGTGACACACTTCCAACACTAAGGTGAGCCTCTTACAGCTGCGCATCTGGGGGCCTCTGTGGGTGCTTCCCAAGAAGGTCACCTGGGTTAAGACTGCCAGGTCACATCACCTCCAATTTATGAATCTGACCACATACTGGGGGGCTGCACCTCAATGACTGCAGCAGTTGCTATATTTCCCTGCTGAAAAATATGAAGGACAATTTCACTGTTCTCCTATTTACATAATTATGTGGACAACTTAGTTTTTAACCTTGCATGTATTTTTTTATTCCTCTGATATCGTCTCAAGTACCTTGGTTATATTTTGATCAAGGGGCCCATCTAAGTATTTTAATGGTGTCTAGTATTCAAGTAAACATTCACATTTATGTGATTTGTGATATTGCACATATCTCTCTTTAAGTGATCCTATGATTATTTTACAATATCATATATGGCTCAGTGCATATTTGAAAATTACACATATCAAAACTGCCCTTGTATTGTAACCAAACTGATATAATTATAATTACATTAAGATGTATAACTGAATGGAATTATGCTGCACTTGTTATTTATTTTGTTGAACAGAAATATTTTAGTAATGCAAATTTCATTAAAATTCCACGTAGCTAAACAAAAGCTTCTATTGTGTACATAAACAAGAAAAGAAAAAGACTATGTCGGATGGATGTGTTGATGCATGCAATCAAGACTGGCACTCAGAAGGCCAGGGCAGAAGTGTCTGTATTTCAGGTTTGAGCTGTAAACCAAGACCCCGTCTCAAACATGAAAGAACAGCTTCCATCAGAAAATATTTAATGGTATATTTAGTAAGTAGTATTTTAATAAGTGATTCATAAAAGATGAGCAATATAGATGGACGTGTGTGTGTGTACGTCTGTGTGTGTGTCTGTATGTGTTTCTGTGTGTGTGTCTGTGTGTCTGTGTGTGTGGTGTGTGTGTGTCTGTGTGTTTTTGTGTTTGTGTGTCTGTGTGCGGAGTGTGTGTTTGTGGCGTATGTGTGTGTGGTGTGCCTTTGTTTGTGTGTGTCTGTGTGTGTGGTATGTGTGTGTGTCTCAGTGTGTGGGGTTTGTGTGTGTCTCTGTGTGGGGTGTGTGTGTGTGTACGGCTTGTTGCGACTACACACGATGATTCAGGCTGTAATCTCAGTTCATGGGTAACAAATGCAGGAGGGTCAGTAGTTAAAGGCCATACTCGGCTACTTAGTGGGTTTGAGGCCAGTCTTTACCATGTGACAGCCTATCTTGAAACACTAAAAGTAAGATATTCATTTAACAAATCTTATAGTAGCTGAGTTATTTCAAGGGCATTTTGTGTGTTTTCGTTTTACTCACGGCTTGTATTTTTGTTGGTTGCCAGTTTACTTTCTAAGTTATCAGTTGGTTTTAGACTAATAATTATTCCATTTTAGGATTAAAATGTTATCAACATCAAGCTATTACTTGTAATTGCACATTAAGACAACGTAGACAGGTCTGTCAAATAATCATTTTTCCTTTGGCATTTTGAAAAGGCAAAAAACAAAAACAAAAACAAAAAAGCCCAAAAAACAAAAAACAAAACAAAAACAAAAACAAAAACAAAAACAAAAACAAAAACAAGGAAGATGCTACCTGGGCTCTGAGCACATGCTAGCCAAGCCCTACGTCCCCTACAGTTTTCACTAAGAATTTGAGAGCTCCAGGGTAAAGCTCCATATTTGTACATAGCTCTGATCTTATACATTTGAGGCCATGGCTACTTCATTTCTCATTTCTTCATCCCTTTTCTGGATAAGGGAATTAGCCAAGCTTCCTGGAAAAATCTGGATATACTTAAAATACCCTCCCTAAATTCAGATATTTCTAACTGCTCAATTAATCACAATTATTAATACTCCCTCAAATTCTCCTCTTGTGTCAAAGTGCAGAGATTTCCTATCTTTCTACTGAATTCCTACTTTATAGTTTTGTCTTACAAAGATCTCCCATTCTCCAAATCTGCAGCCAAGATATGACTCATAAAGATGTTAGCACTTAATTATAACTTATCTTGTATCTATTAAAATATTTTATAGGCATTGAATATATCTCATTAAACACATAACAAGGTGCTAAGTACAGAGATCGCCTTCTCTATTTCTCTTGTCATAGCCACACTGGAGGTGGGGCAGTAAAAACTTCTGACAGACTAATTGTTCTCTTCAAAGAATAGCAATTACACAATAATTACAGCATATACATGGTTTGCAATACTCCATGGATACCTAAAAAGATCTTTGTCACTTTCATGAGAATGAATATGAAATCCTGAGAGGCTATGATCAAGTGAATAGGTATCAAGTGATGCTAAGTTTTTCACTTGGCCCATGTGGTAATACATGCTGTATTGATTTTTTAATGAAAAATCAATTATATGCTGTCCTGAACTTACAGGTGCATGTGACTTTACTAACAAAACACAGGAGCATCATCTGATAATGATCATGTTCCTTCTTGAGCATGGCTTTCTTTCATCAGAATCTTTGCACATCAAGACAGAGGCCACGGGGGACCTTGGCAAGCAGAAGAGCTTGATTTGAAAAGTAGCCTTAATGAAAAGACGACATAGTCAGTCTTCTGACTGAATAGTCACCCAAAACTCTCTATAACATTGGAGCATCTTCTTCAGCCTTTTGGCCCAATATATCTGACAGACATATTTGTGAGACAGGAACTATTGAGGATTTGCTTACCCTGTCTTGGCAGAGTTTGACCATTGACTCTGCCTGCATCCAAGCCCTTTCTAAGGCAGAATTCTCTCTGTGATAGAAATGAGAACCTTTTGCCCCATGGCTTGTTTGCCACATTTGAATCCATCTCCATAAGGAGATTCTTTGATGCTCAGCATCTTCTTTGAGGTAGGCTGGGTGTTGCCAGGAATTAATCTGTCTCATTGTTAATGAATCTTTAAAGTAATAAAAAAATTTTAAACTCCATATTTTTCATGTCTCTGGGGTTTTTGAAGACCTTGTCTTTCTATAGAGTCATATCTATCTTATGTACCTAAGATGTATATTCTTGTGTTAAAAGTAGACCAGCATTTGACATGACCATGACTTAATCTACTAACATTTAATTTGTATAACTTATTTTTCCTAAACAGCTTGATAGCACTTTCAAAGCATTGGAAGTAAACCTTGTATTATAATTGAGTTATATGGGTGAAATAACTCATATTAGAGTACATATATGTGAAGAATAATCTTACATTTGAATTCTAATCTTGAAAGAACCCAGCTACTTCCTATAATTAATTATAGATCCTAGGATTATAATTCCGGCCTTTGGTACAGGCTTTTTCTTTCTGAAAAGTGGGAGCATTAAGGTCTCATAGCTAAGATCTCCTAAAAATATCCAGAACTCAACTTCAATACAAGCTGAAGCAGACAGATCTCTGTGTGTTTGAGGACAGCCTGGTCTACATAGCAAGTCCAGGGCATCCAGAACTACAAGAGAAACTTTGTCTCAAACAAACAAACAAACAAACAAACAAATAATACAAGCTGCTTAGGAATACAAGCACAATTCTGCTTTTCTCCTGTCTCATCTTTGGGCCAGCCCAGTTAGAAAACATGTGGGTTGTTTTCAGCTTCCTTTGTAAGAAGGAGTTCACAGAACACACAACACACCCACTGTTATGGTCACCCTTGGATCTGAATCCTGAGAACTGCAGGATAAACAGTAGAGCAGCTTGGAGGAATGGTTTCTTGTATACCTAGGAAACATTAAGCTGTCATGAAAACAATGTGCCACCTATTAGATGAAGCACCAACACCCTGGTAAATGCCCAAAGTGGGTAAAGGGCTGCTTTAGTTAAGAGACCAAAAAGAAAGAAATCAACATAATTCCATAAGGAGTGGAAGCTTTTATTAATTAGTTTATTTTCTTAGTGATGAACAGACATGTGTGTGAGCACCATGATTATCTTGACATCATTTGAATGGTTTTGACATCTTCATGTTGGCATCTTTCCTTGCTACAACATACAGAAAGATTTTAACTAATTATAAGAACGAAACTACCAATAACTCTACCAAAAAACACCATCTTAACAAAACTCATTAGTATTTGGGTTAGAATACAGTGTAATTGATAACCAAGCACATTAATTCTTAATTTGGATCTTGAGGTAAATATAATGTCCTTCCCAATATACGTGTTTATTCTAATGTTATTTTGGTATTACATTTGACAACTTATTTCAGAGAAGTTAATCATATGTTCATTTAAAAAGATAACCAATGTAGAAGGATCCAGTGGGTCCTAGAAACCTACAAGTAGAACATTATGATAGGCAGATTTTGGCCAAAGAGTCCCGCTCAAACTAAGGCACCAGCCAAGGACAATACAGGCAATAAACTTTAAACCCCTACCCAGATCTAGCCAATGGTCAGAACAGTCTCCACACTTGAGTGGAGAGTGGGATATGACTTTCTCACGTACTCTGGTGCCTCACATTTGACCATGTCCCCTGGAGGAGGAGACCTGGTGGCACTTAGAGGAAAGACAGCAGGTCACCGAGAAGAGACTTGATACCCTATGAGCATATACAGGGGGAGGTAATCCCCCTCAGGAACAGTCATAGGGGAGGAGAATAAGGGGAAAATGGGAGGGAGGGAAGAATGGGAGGATACAAGGGATGGGATAACCATTGAGATGTAACAAGAATAAATTAATTAAATTTAAAAAAAAAAGATAACCACACCTGAGGGAAGCCCAAGAAAGAGACAGTGATATCATGTCCAGAAGATGTGCAATAAACTGTGTTTTTTCACCTAATTGTGTAATAGTATAATATGAAGGAATCACTTTCCGATGAGCCACATTTGCCAGGTAACTGTTTCTTCCATTTGCTAGCCCTCCCCTCACCTGCTCATCTGCACACTCACAAGCGTAGCTCCAGATTTGAAGCCAAGGGATGGTTCTTGAGCCACCTTGGTTTGGTGAGGTACTTCTCTGCTTCCTAGGCCCTTTCCCACCTGTGTCCACACCCACAGGCCTAGCTCCAGACACACAGCCCAAAACAGTTTTGTTCACCACATTTGTCTGGTAAGTCTCTCTTTTGCTTTCCCATCTTTTATCCACACCTACTGACATTTGCACACCCACAGGCACAGATCCAGACCTACTACCTCCAAATCTGCTCTGATCTTAAGACACCTTTGACTGATGAGGTGTTCCCCTGTCTGTCTCTGCACCCACAAGCCTGCTCCAGACCCCTGATTTAGAAGACATCTTTGCCTGGGCCAATTAAATAGTTCACCTACCAGCTTTACCTCATGCCAGGCTCTAATACCAAAACCACATAAAGATATGCACACACACACACACACACACACACACACACACACACACCACAAAACAAAAAAACAAACAAACAAACCCACTATTGACCAATATCCCTGACTAACATAGATAAAGACATTATTAATAAAATCATAGAAACTGAGTACAGGCACAGGAAGATTATCCACAATTATCAAGTTGTTTTTATCTAGGAAATGCACGGATTGTTTACTTGGGGAGTAAATCATATAAATGGGCATAAATAAATGAATCGCATGATCATTTCAAGAGAAGCAGAAAAAGCCTGTCAAAATCCATCATGTTTTCATGACAAAAGCAATGGAGAAAGAAGGAGTGGAGGGGATGTACCTCAAAATTAAAAGAATGTGTATTTTATAGATATGTCCTTTGGGTCTGGGCTTGTCAGTTGTGCATGTTGATGGACTGTGGGTTTTTCCCCTCAGGCACCATTGCGGAAGAGGAGGGGTGAGTGATGGTCAAAGCTGGAGAATCAGGGAGGTTGCTATGAATGAGACTGTTTCCTACTAATGCCATGATCTGTGCCCATAAAGCCTCACCAGGTGCTGAACTGGTCAAGGGTGATGGCGACAGAGATGCTACAACAGGTGGGGAGAAGGAGGCCGCACCCTAGACCGAGAGCTTCAGTCAGCCACGGGATGCTGACACCCCAAGGAAGAGCACACCGCTTGCTTATCCAGTACCAAATGGTCAGTCCTGAAAACAAATATCCAAGAAACATTATATAGAAAGAGAAGATTATATTTGGGAATATATGATGTGCACATAACAAAAAGTAATAAAAAGAGGCCATATACTTGAGTTAAAGGGAGTGACAAGAAGGGGAAATTGCGTTAACTTTATCCCCCCCAAAACCATCATGTATGAGAAATCCACAGCAAACAATATTCTAAATGTAGTAAAACATACAGCAATGCCATTAAACTCAGGAAGGCCAGGCTGTACACTAGCTCCACACCTGATCAATGTTGTGTTGTAAATACTATCTGAGACAGTAATACAAGACAGGAGCCTACCTTAACTGTCTTCTGAGATGCAGAGACCCACAGCCAAAAAAAAATAGGCTGAGCTCAGAGAGTCTTGTGGAAGAGTAGGGGGAAGGATCAAGGCAGCCAGTGGGTCAGGAACACCACAAGAAGAGTAAACTAATCTGGGCCCATGGGGCCTCACAGAAACTGAACCAACAACCAAAGAGCATGCATGGGCTGGACCTAGACCACCTTTATCAAATGTACAGCCTGGGCAACATATAGATCTCCAAACAATGGGAGTAGTGGATGTGTCTGACTCTGTGGCTTGCCTTTGGATCACTGTCCCTAGCTGGGCTTCCTTGTCAGGCCTCAGTGGAAGAGGATGTGTTTAGTCCTGCCGAGACTTGAGATGCCAGGGTGGGTTGATTCCCCTGGGGACATCCCCTTCTCTGAAAAGAAGGGGATTGGTGATGGGAGGAGGGGGCATGAGGGTGAGACTGAGAGGAATGGTGGGAGAGGGCTGGGATCAGGCTGTGAAGTAATTTAATTAATTAGTTAAGTACAGATGTGAAAAAAGGAAAGGAAAGGGATGCAAATATAAAAATAAGTTAAACTATTCCTATTTATATATGGCATGGCATTATATGTAAGACCTCCTCAAAATTCCACACAAAACCTTACAGAAACACTCAGCAATTTTAGCAAAGTGGCAGTATACACAATCAATATATAAAAATTAGCCTTTCTGTACACAAACAACAAACAGAGAATGAGTTCATGTGCTCTCTCTCTCTCTCTCTCTCTCTCTCTCTCTCTCTCTCTCTGTGTGTGTGTGTGTGTGTGTGTGTGTGTGTGTGTGTGTCTCCGTCCATCCATCTGTCCGTCCATCTGTCTGTCTGTCTCTTTCTCTCTCTGTCTCTCTCCTGAAGGTAACCCTGGCTGTCATGGAACTCATTCTGTAGACCAGAGTGGCCTCTAACTCAGAGATTTTCCTGCCCCTGCCTCCAGAATGCTGAGATGAAAGGTGTGTGCAACCATTACCAGGCTCACTCTCTTTAACAACTGGCAATAAAATAATTTAAAATAAGCCTAATGAGGGAGGTAAAGACCATTACAGTATAAAGTTTAAACTCCTGAAGAAAGTGATTAAAAAGACATTTAAAAACAGAAAGACATCCACGTTTACAGATCAATATGATTAAACTGCAAAAATGGCCACTATAACAAATGTAATTTACAGAATCTATGTACTACAGTCAAAATATGCTCAACACTCTTCAGAGGAATAAGAAAAAAAAAACGTAATTTTATATGGAATGAGAAAAAGAGACTGGACAGCCAGAGCAATCTTGAGCAAAACAAACACTGCATGGACTGCATCCAATTTCAAGATACAATATTGAGCTACAGGAATGAAAACAACATGGTAGAAGCCCTCACCCCCAAAATGACATGTAGACCAGTAGCCATCTGATATTTGACAAAGGTACAAAAACAAAACAAACGAAAACAAAAGCAAAACAACATACGTTGGAACAAGGACAACATCTTTAACAAATAGTAATGGGAAAATTGTATGTCCCCATGAAGAAGAATAAACTTGGACCTGCATCTGTTGCCCTTCAGAAAAAAACAGGCTTCATGTGGGCCATAGACCTCAGTTTTAATCATGAAAAGCTAACATCATTAGAAGAAAACGCACACAGTACTTTACAATACATGTGTTTTGGAAAGACGTTCTGACATGGATTTCATTTGCTTAGAAATTAAGGCCAACAACTTCCAAGTGGGACTTCATAAAACTAAAGGCCAAAGAAACAATCAAGTGAAGGAGAAATGTGCAGGATGGGAAAGAATCATTGCAGTTATACATCAGACAGAGGGTCACTAGTCAGTACATAAAAATAACTCAGAAACAGCATGTCAAGGAAATAAGTGACCCACTTGGAAAAACTGGTCTTGGTTTTGAAACAGAGAGATCTCAACAAAAGAAATAAAAACTAGAGGTAATAAATACCTCTAAGGGTGTTTATCATCCTTAGCAATTAGGGAACTGCAAAGCAAAATGACACTGAGATTTTATCTCACCCCACTCAGAATGCCTGACATCAATAAAACAACTGACAACAATGGCTGTTGGCGGGGATGCCAACTGGTGCAGCTACACAGAAAATCAGCTTGGGAAGTCCTCAAAATCAGTCAGTCAGTCATCAATCAATGAATCAATCAATCGACCGCATGACCCAGCTTTACCACTCTTTGGTATACGCTCCAAACATGGATGGCATCCTGGTTCACATACATTTGCCGATCATGTTCACTTGGTGCCTTTTCCACAATAGCCTGGGCACGCACGGAAATTAAATGTCCTTCAACAAGTGAATGCATAAAGAATAGTTGGTACACACACACACAATGGAATGCTTTTCTGCAGTAAAGAAAATTTGCAAGTAGACACATAAAACTAGTAAGAAAGTGAGTCAGGTAACTTGGTTCCAGAATGTCAAATGCTGTACTTTCCTTCTCACCTGAGAACTCTGCCTCCAAATCTTCAGATGTGAGTATATGACACGGAGCAACTGCATGAGCCAGGGAAGCATAAAGGACCATTGATGATCAGGGGTACTTGAGAGAATAGCAGTGCATATGCTATAGGAAGTGGGGAATTGAAAGATGAGGACAGGGCTCCTTCTGGGAATGGAGACTGAGATCAATATAGACACAGAGAGAAGAAGCAACAACAAGAAACCATATTATTTCTTACTTACCTAACATGAAGTTCAACACACACACACACACACACACACACACACACACACACACCTTTAACAGTTATTCTATTTGCTTGGACAGCACTTCCCGCAAGAACAGTAAATTAATGAGTGCATCCTCATCATGCACATGATACCTCTTGGGTACTTGTTCCTAGTTACCTATGTGACGGCCCAAGGGCAGTTGCTGTTACTCTTGGCCTTTTAGAGGTTGAAGGCAAAATGTATTGCTGAGGACCTGCGTGGTTCAAACTTAGTCTGATCCTTCCTGCTGTCTGGCTTCCACCACAGTGCTAGAAAGCATAATGCATGCTACCAAAGAAGTAAGAAATCAACAGTCTTATCCAGTTGTCCATGAACATGTAACGATGACCATCAGTGGAAAGATAAAATGTTCAATAGTGTTGGGGACGTGGACCGTGTCACCAGGGAAATCACCATGGCGCTAGAGCAAGGTTGCTTGAGACCCACAGAAGTGAGGAGGGGATTCCTCACTGCTCTGTGCCCGCATGCCCCAGAGCACAGCCTTGACCCCTTACCTCCGCAATTCGTAAGGCAGTTGCTCAGCCAGTCACCTGGAATTCCTCGCCATGCAAATAAAGGACCTTCCCCATCTCAGCCTATGCCGACGATATGCTCCCTCTATAAAAATCTCTTCCCACTCCCCCAGGTTCATGTAGCCCTTGTTCACCCTGAATAAAATGCGTGCGTGTTCCATTGACTATCATCTAAAGTTACTCTCACTGAAAGAGCTCTGAGCTATAAGGCTGTAACACTTGAAGACCTGTTTAGGAAAAGGCTTTCTCTCTCTGGGCATTCACCACCAACCTGGGACCCTGGGACCCTCCGTCCTGCCTAGGCTTCGTTTCTTCTGGTCAGATCTGGTGTCTGCGCGCTCCAGTACTTGGGCACTCTGAGAGGAAGAAATGGACCCCAGGCTACTATTGCCCCAAAGAGCTCTCACACTAGAAACTTTGGAGAAGTCTTTCTCCCTCAGCACTCCCATGCAGACGAGGATTCTGCTGGCCCGCTGTTTCAGCTCGGCTTTGTCCTTCGCAGCCCAGTGTGCAGTGGACCCTGGATGCTCCGAGGAAGAAGTGGGGGCTGCAGATTGTCACAATAGTGTCCCTCACATGTCAGTAGTAACCAACAAATGCATAATTGGACTTAAGACCTGTTTAGCATAAGATAAATTGCGTCTGGTACTGGAAGTCTAGCCAACAACCCAGGCCTAGTATGGCCATGGATTTTATTGAAGAACCTACTACTGCAAATGTGATAGACCAGGATAATTCCTACCTACATCCTAAAACTCATTGTTATACGCAGGTATAACCACAGTTCTCACCCCACAGCAGAGACGATTTTCTTTACAGCAAATGGAGACTACCACAGAATACCACATGTGCACTCAAGGCAGAGAGATCTCTACCCCAGTGGATACAGCTTCAACACAGATTGTGCATTCATGGCTCAGAGAACATTCCAGAAAATTGAGGTGGGGGAGTTAGGAGCCAGAATACCAGGAAGTCTGTTTAGACTCTGTCCCCTAGAAATTGCTACTGAAACAAGACCTTAACAACGGCAATATCAATAGACATGGTGAGGTGGACAGGGTTAACCTTTCTCTAGAGAAAGAGGCTGTAGACTTTCCCAGGAATAAATTCTCTATTTTGTTATCTAACACAAAGTGGTCAGCCTTGAAATATACATACAAACACCAAAAAAGGACATGGAAGGTTGTAGTTATTGTACTTGTTATATGTCATATATATATATATATATATATATATATATATATATATATATATATACATATTATCAACTCTACACTGGGAAGGACATTGGGCAGGAAGTACTAGAGGAGCAGAATATTGGAGATGCTAAAAGGAGAAGGAAGGAGGAAAGTGATATAAAACAGGAAGTGACCAGAGAAGCCAGGAAAGTAATGATGTTTTCATTAAAGTGCATTAAATATATAGAAATCTATACATGATATATAGTAATTTTAGTTTTGATGTTTTAAGTTATACCATAGTTTTAAAATGGCTTCAATTATATTTTATTCTGAAAAATGGAGTTTATATGCTTTTATGATTTTAGAATATAAATTCAAATGCTGTTCACCTGTCGGTTGTTCCTACAAGCATTCTTATCAGAGACACTACCAAACTCTCAGATTTTAACCTCAGGACAGCTAACAATGTCTTTACAGTGCGTAGCATTTGAGTCTGCTGGTGACGCAAGCCTGTAGTTTAACACTCCGGGGCGGCTGAAGCACAAACATAGCCATGATTTTGAGGCCAAATTGTAATACAAATACCTCAAGTTCAGTTTGTGATACAGAACAACTGCTTTTTTCTATTAGTGTTCGTATTTTTGTGCTTAAATACAGATATTTATAGTAAAATTTCATCATCAGAGTTTACCTTTTGGTGGGCTATGCATAAGGTAAGTTATATTGATTGAATTCCATGCCAGCCTGTGCCCATTCATGAAAGGAGTGGTTGGGTCTGGTACAGAAAAGCTTGGCACTGCATCTCTGAGACATAACTGACCAGGCCTTTTCTTTTTTGTAGAGGACATTTTCTTGATAATATTTGGTAGTGACCTATGTTTCTTCTTGTATTTAACTGTATATGACTATATTCATAACTTTTTTTCCAGTCAGACATAACTAAAGGTGCTTTTATCATATTTTAAAATATGAATGTTCTCTGTCTCTCTATTAAAATGTTTGAGAGGAATGCACTTTGCATAGAATGAAAACAATTCGGTTAATTTCATGTCTTAATTTTAAGGCTTGAGTGTTTTTCAGCCCCAACGCTATACCACATTAACTACTGGAGTGTCTTAAAATTAGCCATAGAAAAGGCAAATACAAATACAGCATCAGGAGCTAGTTGGTTGCTATGTCAGTCTACTAAATGACAAATATTTAACTTAATGAAAGGTAAGATAAAATATTTCATTGACTATTACTAATGATTAATTAACCATAACTGATTTTTTTTATATTTCAAGATGCAGGAATATGTTTGTATATGGTACAGAAAATATAAGACAAAAACATACATAGGACTGATGTCCAGAATTACTGAGTAAAATTTGAAATGCAGTACATTTGCTCACAGCTTGATGTATCTTGAACTGTGTCCATAGGAAAAGCTTTATTATTTTTTTTCTGTCTTTGTATTATCTTGCAGATCTTCACATGAAAGACATATGGCCATTGGCTGCATTATATTTAATGTGTATATTAACTCTTTTTGTCACACAGTTGACACATTTTGAATAGTAGGGCACTATACAACCACCATCTGGCTGTTTGAATTTTCCAGCAAAGACATTTTGGGCAATGAATTACTTTACTGTGGAGAGTGTTCCCCAGTTCATGAATAAATATCATGAAGGAATTTTGTCTGAAGAGAAAAGTGACCTCTGTACATTCTATGATATCAACGAGGAGAATGTTTGACCTTCCTAAATCCTTGACACAGAATACAATATGAATGCAAATGAGTCTGGAATTCCAAAATAAATTCCCTTTACAACATTCTCCATTGCATTTGAAAATCCAGCCAAAGAGAGACAGATCAAGGCATGCCATAGAAGAAATTGAATCCAGTTTCTGTTTCTACCTATTTAAAAGAACAAAGGCTAAAGAGGACATTCCAGAAAGGAGAGACAAGAGGCACAGAAGAACAAATGGGAGCAGTTAGGGAGGGAGCCAGGAGGGGAGCAGTCAGGGAGGGAGCCAGGAGGGG
>OU015744.1:3437044-3456524 GCA_907169655.1 Acomys percivali
GTGTGTGTGTGTGTGTGTGTGTGTGTGTGTGTGTGTGTGTGTGTGAGTGTATCTGTGTCTGTGGGTGAGAGTGTGTGTCTGTGTGTGTGAGTGTGTGGTGTTTGTGTCTGTGTATGTTTGCGTGAGTGTGTGTGTCTGTGTATGTATGAGTGTGTATGTAAGTGTGTGTGTGAGTGTGTGTAAGTGTTTGTGTTTGTGTGAGTGTGTGTATGTGTGTGTGTGAGTGTGTGTCTCCTTTCCCAGTGATGCTTAAGAATGCTTGATGAAAATTTACTGGTGCCTGGAGCAGAACCCTCAATTAAGTAAACAGGTGATTGGTGAGTTTTTGAGAGCTTGTGGAAAGAAAGCATCAACAGTGGGAAACTAAAAATGAAAGTGTGGTGGAGCCTTGTAAAAAAACTACCTGGACTTCTGAGTGAGAAAAGACCTCAAATGTTCTCCTGGACACTTCTGAGCATGAAATACAGCTCAGTTGTTGATGTTAAATTTTTCTATGTGATAATGCTATTATTTTAAAGAGTACTACCTTTTACAAATGTCTATTTACTTATTTATTTTTATTTTTTATTTTTTACATAGTATAGATGTTTTTAAGCAGAATTTTCAAAATCAAATTAAATTGTTATACTTTTGCTATTAAAAAAATTTCTAAATAGCAAAGTTAAAAAAAAAAAAGAAAGAAATATAGCTCAGCGCTGTAGTTCACAGGGGAGCATGCAAACTCCATTGCCTGCCATGCTATTCCATCTGGTTCTAACTCATAGGCTTATATAAGAATAATAGCTACCAAAGGAAACCAGGGACATTGGCTGTCCCCAACTGACACCATACACTACATAACACACACACACACACACACCAACACACACACCAATACACATACACACCAACACACACACACACACACACACCAACACACACACACAAACACACATACACACACCAACATACACACACACCAGTGCCACAAACTGCCTAGGAATTCTCTGGAACTTGTATGTAGATAGATAATACAGCTAGTAATAATTTGCAATGGACATCCTGAAGCAAATATATTTCCCTTTATAAGCTAATATTAAGATGCCAGTTTCTTTGCTATCTCCCTTGTAATAGACAATTGACCATTTTCAATAAAGTGTATGTACTCACAGGGACTTTTGGTACATCTGTTTCCTATGCTAATATGTAAGCCTCCTCTAGCATGGTATGATCTATCCCAAAGTAAGCAATCCAGGCTCTCGTGTAGTGAGCAGAGGAGGTGAGAAGATCAAAAGCACCAGTTTCTAGGATTTGAAGTTTGATTCCCTGAATCATCTAAGTCCTGGGGACACCGTGGAGACTCGTTGATGTATGGTATTTTAGCTCTTTTCAATATTTAAAGGGAAATCTAGGACAAACTCCATTTAATGTTTGCTATTCCAGCTATTGTCTCTGATACTCCTGCTTAACTATTTGTATGTTTTGGAAGATAAAAATCTATGTAATTTCTCTAGAGGAAAAAAAACTAGTTTACTAAAGGTAAGATTTGTAAATATTCTTTAGTTTGAATCCCCCTTTATTTGGAATTGAATCTAGGGCTCCAAATTGGCTTCTTGAATGTGTCTATTAACATATCGCTACCACGAATGGAAATACAAATGCCCTTTGCTCTAGCTCTTTGATGAAAAAATTAATCAGTTCTGTTTTATATACAGAGTGAATTCTTAAAATTCTGTAAAATAACTGCACAGCACTCATCAATATCAGATGACGCCCACTACTGCATCCTGCCACAGAGCCTTCTCATCTGCATTACTATCTCTCCTTTGGAAGTTTCTTCTTTGTTTCTCACAGATTATTTCCTCTGTCTTGATATTTTTGTGCTGCATTCTCATAAAAGATACGTTAAAAAAATGAACTACCTGGTGGTAATAAAGCAGACACCAAAATTACTCTCCAGAATATATAGATTCCATTTCGTGGTCAGAGCATTGCATAACAACAGTGCATAACAAACACTAGGTCATCCATCTCCCAAGGTGATCTGCTTGGTGGCAGGCTGCAGCTCTCAGCCCCGCCATCCTCTCTGAGAGCGACAGCATCTCGTCGCAAACCTCCTCAGGCTATACATGTTGAATGCTGACTCTGCCACGCACATTTTACAACCAAGCCTCATAACCTGAATGGCTGGAACTGAGCAAGGTTCAGGTTTACTCACTGAGGCCTGCACTGGATGTGCGGTGGCTGGCAGAGCCTCTGACTCCTGTCTCTCTGTGAGGATAAGGGTGGCACAAACCGAGGCATGCCAAGTGAGTTCCCAGCCTGGCCACCATAATCACCACCTGTGAGGTTGAAGTGCAGTTCACTCGGGATCTCACCTGGTTCTGCAGTGCATTGAACAGTGTGTGTGTGGTGGGCGCTGTATGTGACTCAGTGTAACTCTGTAACTGACTTATGTCACATGCCCCCTTGCTTGTCCTGGAAACATTTTCCTGGGAAATTTCAAACCGTCACCTCTGTAAGAGTCTTACTTTCATGCCCAAGTATGGTGGCTCATGCCTGTAATGCTAGCACTTGGCAAACTGAGGCAGGGAGGTTCTGGATCCTCAGTTCAAGGCTATGCTGGGTTATGTAGTAAGACTTTGTTTCAAAACAAACAGAATAAGACACCAAATAGGAAAAATAGATTAAATTTTATGTTTCAGACAAATACTTAAACCCTCTGACCACAATTATATTATATTAACATTTCTCATCTTCAACTATGAAGTGGAATGAGACTTTTACACACGAACAAAAAAGTTTATTTATAAGTTGAAGTATTTTGGTTTTTAAAATTAATTATATTTTATCTACCTATCATCTATCCATCTATCATCTATCTATCTAGTATTTATGTAGTATCTATCTATCATCTGTCTATCTATCTATCTTGTATCTATCTGTCTATTATTCACTTGCAGAGGACGGAGATTAGAGAACAAGTTGCAAGAGGCAATTTTATCCTTTTGCCATAGATATATGATGGATTAAACTGAGTTTTATGTGCTTGGGAGCAAACATCTTTGCCCACTTGGCTATCTTACTGGCTCTAAGGTGGGATTTTGGGGGGGCTGTTTGTTTTGTTTTGTTTATTTAACAAGAACTTCTTGGACTAATTCATCTTGGTAGCCGCTTGTACTCAACTAAAATCATATGTGACTTTTAAAATTGTAATATGTAAACTCTTGAACTCCACCGTATGTACGGTGTTATAGAGAGAGCAGTACTGTTCTTTAGTGAGTTACTCTCCCTGCACAGAAGCCATCTGGACACGTTCCCTTGGAGGCTGTATGACAGCTTGTTCAAATAGTAACATTTCTCTGACCTTGGATGTTTTTTTTTTTTTTCCATTTCAAAATCGCATGGGAGTCTGCGATGAGACGTTTTAATTTGGGCTGTGAGCGCTCTCATTATGTCACACCCCAACATATGGCAGAAGCAATGCTGGGTGTCCTAGCTTTCAGGTCAGTCTTTTTAGGAAGAAAAAAGTCAAGCGTCTTACATTCACAGCTAATCTATCTGCCAATAACGGAAAAGTCACATCATATTGTTCTTAAATTGTGTTTTCCAGCAGGAGGATACCCTGTGTTTTCCCACCTGATTGAAGTAGCATGTCTTTGTAATCACAGTGTTTCACTGTATATGGTGAGTCACAGCACTACAAATGTCAGCTTCCTTAGAAAAACAACACTGTTTTCACAGATGTATCCTAGTGTTGAGGGCAGTGTCTCAGAAGAGAAGGTAGTCAATTGCTATTTAATGGGAATTGCTTATCTTCAGGCACACACTGGCAGGTATGGCTGTGGTTATGTGGCAATTGCAGGGTGTGGCCTTAGCTGATTCTGAGGCTCACACTTAAAAGGTACCATCATGGATGAAGCTCATAGCATCTTTCCTTTGGAATAAGGGCTGAGAATAGTGTCTTTAGGGAACCATGATTAGCAATTTAAATGTATTTAAAGTTGCTCACAGTCTTATCAAGAACAATTATTGCTTAGACGAGTAACAAGTTCTTTAAATTTATCTAAGTATACCTCGAAGACTGTGTTATGTATATTCATAGAACAAGAATTAAATTAGAAAATGATTTACTTCTGAACATTATTGAGAATATTGGCTGTCATAAAATGTGAATTTACTGCTTTAAAATTTTCCTCAACATATCAAGCATATTGGTTTTCTTGTATCTATATTTACAGCACAATAAATGGTGAGTATAATGTTGTTTTAACTATTTAAAGTTTTAGAAGCTTTAAACAAAGTTTGTTTTTGTTTTTGGTTGGTTGGTTTTTGGTGGTTTTGTTTGTTTTTTGTTTGCTTTTGTTTTGTTTCAGTTTTTGGTTTATAAAAACAGATGAGAGCTAAAAGTCCAAAAGAGAGATGTTTGGTAAATAGACTTCTGTGAATATGATTTTTTACATCTATTTTAGTTTTTATTTATGCATCTGTCTATGCATATGTGTGTATTCAGGAGCCCAGAAGACAGTGTTGAGGGGGGGGGAGTTGCAGGTTGTTGTGAGGCAGTTGCCTTGGGTGCTGAGAACTGACCTGCAGTCCTCTGAAGAGCAGCACAGGCTCTTAACTACTGAGCAATCCTCTCCAGCATTTGTGAATATTTATTTTCAATTACTTTAACAATATTGTAATTTATGAATAGCATGCATGTTCTCACCTGTAAGCACAGCATTATCTAACAAAGCTATTTTATCATGCTGAGAGCAACTGTCAAAGGCCGGTTCTTTCCCTTGTTAAACCCTATTCAATATCAAAATATTTTATTAGCTATCTTAATGTTAGGTTATACTCTAAGGTGAATACAAAATTTATTGTTATAATTTAATTCTATTTTTATTATTGTAAAACCACTTATTATTCTGACTTAAAAAACAATTGTAACATGAGTTAAACTGCTAAGGCAATTTCCTAGATCTGATGAAGGATAAAGGTGCTGCTCACATGAGGTACATCACACAGTTACAACACCCAAATCTTTCCCTTCTAATATTTACCATCATTTTTAATTAATTCTTTTTTCCATGGCTCAAAAAAATTTTAAGATTTGAGAAGATAGTTAATCTCATAATTTAATTTGATGAATTATGTTTCTAAAGTTTTGTAGTCTTGAACAATTTGTATAAAAAAGTAATTTGTTGCATCTGCAGAAATACATTACGAATATTAATAGGCATAAGTAATAAAAAGTAAAACTGGGTCTTTCGTGTTGCAGTAACATGGCTTATTCATAACGTTAGAAACAGATAATTAAGCAGGACTGTTTTTACGCCAAACTCAAGTTCACTTTTATCTACCAAAATATTCTCCTATATTCGAAATTATGCATAAATCTTTTAAAT
This sequence comes from Acomys percivali, assembly GCA_907169655.1. Classification (NCBI taxonomy): domain Eukaryota; kingdom Metazoa; phylum Chordata; class Mammalia; order Rodentia; family Muridae; genus Acomys; species Acomys percivali. The sequence continues at coordinate 3,442,420 of OU015744.1, forward strand.
GTAACAAATGTAACAGATCTTTTAAATATAGCAAAACTATATATGCAAGTGTCATAAAGTGTTCAGCATTTTTTAATTGAAGCATCAAATTCTTGCTTTTCATCTTTCACAGAGGCCAGAACCATTACCCAAACAAAACTAATCTTCATCTCTGTCCGAAATTCAAAAGATGAAAGTCAGAGAAGGAAGCAGACAGAAGAGATAAAGTAGAGTGCACATATATAAAATACAGTAGTCTCTCATGTGTTTCTCATAAAAACTATGGAATGTACATATACATCAATATTCATTTATGGGGCTAGCCTAACTTCTCAGTGCCCCAGCTGTCACTGTTCTTATTGGGGACATGGGGACACACACACACACACACACACACACACACACACACACACACATATGTATAGATATATACATACATATACATACATACATAAGATAATGAAAGTAAGTAGTTACTTGAACTATAGGACCAGGCAGTGAATGTCTATGTAATAATCATTGCTGGTGAGGGGATTCATCTCCAAAAGTATTTTCTCCAGAAAAAGAACAGGGAACAAGTACCGTCAACTGAGAAATGACATGTCCCCTATGATAGAAACTAATAAAGCAGCTCTGGGTGCTGCTGAGAAGAGAACCTTTCACTCTGCTGAACACTATGTGTCAAACAGAGCTTCCATCAGGAGGCCCATGGAAGGTGACCTTCAGAAGTCACCTGCGCTCTGCACGGGTGGGAGAGAGAAACTTGCCATAGCCACAGCCACTTCCTTTTGATGAAACTCATCTGACAAGCTCACAAAATTTAATAGCTAAGAGCAGCACTGTAAGGGAAAAAATAGGAGAACAAAGACAAATCCGGGCGGTTCTTGCAGTAAAAACCATTTTCCCAACAGTGAAAAGATGCTACTCCAGTTCAAGTAACAAAGATGATAAAATATGAATCCGACTACAGAGTTATAGGAAGAAGAGTTAAGCTCTGAATAAACATAAACATGCATTACTCTGGACGTCAGAATTTCATGGATTCCCAGGGAATTAGGCTACTTGTGAGTCAGGGGCTTGAGACAAGATGCTGAAGTCACTGCTCATCTCAGAGGAACACCAAGAATAAGTGGCCGTGTTTCCAAAGATACTCAGACTATTTCGATCAGCAATTTTGGCTCGATTTCCTATAAGGAGTAAGTCTGGCACTGTGATGGTGGGTACTCATTTCAGAAGAGGAAAACTCAAAATGAGTTTTAACATTTGAACACAGAACATAAGAACATAGGTACTTAGTTCTGCTCTGGATGATTTTAATCCACTTGGCATGTAGGAAAGTTCAAAGAAAAAAAAAAAAGGAGGAAAATCTACTTCTAGGAAGTGAAAAGCAAGTAATATAGGTTCCTTCATACTTTATAGTTCCAGAAGGAAACTCCTGGAGTAGCAGTCAATCTTATCACAAAGGCCCAATCGCGTGTAAAGGGACAGGGAGGTTTGCTGTGTCCAAGAACTGTTTGTTGTCAGTACCAGTCAATATTGATTATGTTAGCACATGTGTGGAATACAGAGTAAAGCAAAAACAATTTAGTATTGAGGAATGCTAGTAAATTTATCAAAATTCTAAGAAAGAGGCACAAAGATAAATTATGATTGTATAGGCAACTTACAGTACGCAGAGAGCAATGTGTCTAAGGTAAATTTTAGTTGCTTTATTTCTCCTTAGTTATTATCTGAAAAGTAAAATGCCTCTTGTTAAGTATGTGGGAACAGTAGCAAGCAATCATGCTTAACTAAAAAATATCTGCAGTACTTACAAAAACTTTGAATTTACATTAAGAAAAATATCTGTAGAAAAATTCAGTTCATATATAAGAAATATGTATGAAGTAATATTTCATAATTATTTTATTATCTTCATATTTAATTACATTGTTTTTATTGCATCTGTTTGGTTTTATAATTATATATTTATTTAGATTTATAAAACAGTGGCTTTTCAGGGATGTTTTTAACCATAAAACTTATAATAAATAAAATTTAGGCGAGAAAAAATGTATCAGAGGTTAAGAGCATGCACTGCTCTTGCAAAGGGCCTGAGTTTGTTTAGTAGAACCTTCTCAGATGGCTCAGAGCGACCTGTAGCTACAGCTCTATAGGATTCACCACCCTGGCTTGGCTTTCATAGACTCCCTCACACACATGGCATATACTCACACAGATGAACAAATGCATATAAATAAAATAAAATAAATACTGTAAAATATAAACTTTAAATATGTAATTAATTTACTTTATATGAACTAATGCAAATAGTAAAATTAATGATTTTATTTGGCTTAATTTAAAACACACAACGAAAATACATAATGATTCCTCTCTTTTTCTTTAAAAGAATCACAATTCAGAGTTCACGGAGGTCTTTTAGCTTTGGGGGGATGTGGTGCAAAAGTGCTCCCTAAGGAATCACACCCCTGAGAACACTGACCTCTTCGCAAACACAAATAGGAGAAGTGTCGATCTGAAATAGCCTTAGCAAGTTCCATTGTATGTAGATTTATAACTACAAACCTTATCAGGAGGCATCTTATAGATTCCCCTGATTTACTGTGTTCTGAACTATATAAAATGTTAGAAGGCACACATTTGTGGAAAGACACACATCTGAAAAATGAGAGAAAAATAATGTAGAATATTCAAGTATGAAATGGTCAGATATGTTATCTAATATAATCTTTACCTAAGCTACCTTGTGGGTCTATATGGTTTACTGACTTTTGGAAGCAATCATTTTTCTTCAGGGCTTAAGAACTACCTGCTTCCTGAACAAACTAGACACTCATACTTCCTATACATACATACATACATACATACATAATGCATGAATGCATATGTACATGTATGTGTATGTGTGTGCATGTGCGTGTGCGTGCGTGCGTGCGTGCGTGCGTGCGTGCATGTGTGTGTGTGTGTGTGTGTGTGTGTGTGTGGTTAATTTGTTTTTTATTCTGAAGTAGAGAATGGAGATTGCCTATGCCATCAGTACCATGTGTTTTGTACACCTTTAGGTCAAGGTAAATTTATCTGAAAAACACCCTCCTTTTGTTTCCCCATCATCTTTGTTGTAGTTGCACAAATGACCTAACTATAAAGCATATATAACATATAAAGCAAAAACAAATCTCTACAGGTATAGGACTATTTTGATCTTACAAACTCCATTACTTAGGAAAAAAAAGACTTATAAATTGTTTGTGAAAATTATCTACCTAAAAGCAATGAAGGTATCACCTCTGAGTTCCAAACTCATCCACTCAAATTTCAATTCGGTATCTTTCTCCTCACAATGAATGTTGGCTCTTCCACCCCCAAGCTGGGTCTCCCAGTATCTGCTGTCAGTCGTGACCAATACTATATCACTTTTCTCCATAGGAGTATACCCATAGCATCTTCATTTCAATTGTAAGTTCACAAAGTTCAATCACCAAAACCCACATGAAAAAATAAAAATATAATCATTTTTGTCAGTACAAGAAAGGCTTTTGACAACATTCACCATTCCTTCATGGTAAAAGTCCTGGAAATAACAGGACTACAGGGAACATACCATAACATGATGTGTGACAAACCCCCAGATAGTGTCATCATAAACAGAGACCATAACTATAGCAATTTCACAAAATGAAACAGTGTTGTCAACTGTCACCACTCTTTTTCATTGTAGTCCTTGGAGCACTACCTAAAAGGATAGGACAAAAGAACATTAAATGACTATAATTAGAATTAAAATGATTGTATTGACAGAGTACACAATATACTTAAGAGATGCCAAAATCCCATCAAAAGACTTCTAGAAATGACCAAAACTTTCAGTTATGTACAGCATACCAAATAAACCTACAAAAATTATAAGCCTTCCTTTAGGCCAATAACAACCGTACTGATACAGAGGTCATGGAAACATTCAATTCACAGCGGCTACCAACAGCTAGGTATAAACTGAAGCAAGAAAGTGAAAGATGTTTATACTGAAATTTTCAAATATCTGAAGAAAGAAAATGAGAAAGACACTAAAGGAAAGATGCCTGTGCTCATGCATAGGTACAAATAATATGGTGAAATTGACCATCTTACCAAGGATAATTTACAGAGTGAATGAAATCCCCATAATATTGTTAACAAAAATTGAAAAATTCATAAAAATTGATATATGTCAATTTGACACACATTAGGGGAAGAAGAGATCTCAATTGAGAAAATGTCCTAAACACATTGGCGTATGAGGAAACCTGCAGTGTGCTTTCTTGATTGATGATAGACATGGCGGTACCCAGCTCAGTGTGGCTGGTGCCCTCCCTAGGCTCACGGTCCTGGGCCCTTTGAGAAAGCAGACTGAGCAAGCCATGGGGAACAAGCCGGCAGGCAGCAACCCTCCACGGTCTCTGCTTCGGCTCCTGCCTCCAGGGTCCTGTCTTGTTTTGGTTATTGCCATGACTTCCCGCAGAACTTTAAGATAAAGGAAACCTTTTCAAACCAGGTCTCTTTGGGTTATGGTGTTAATACTGTAACAACAGGGATGCGACTCTGACAATGTGGAACCAGAAAAGAACAATGTCAGAATAACCACCACACCAGACCTGAGGCTATGTTTCATGGCTATAGACATAAAACCAGCACGGCACTGGAACAAAACAGACGTGTAGACCACCGGGACAAGAGGAAGTGCTTGGACACGAGAGTGCGAAATTTAAGCTATCTTATATTTGACAAAGATGCCACCACTGCACGCTGGGAAAAGACAGCGTCTTTAACAAATGGCGCTGAGAAAACAGGATGTGCAAAAGAATCAAATTGGACCCACATCACCCTGCACAAAATTCAATAGATCACAAACCGCAGTTTGAAAACTGATGTGTTGAAATTTCTGGAAGAAAACATATGCAGCCCTGTAAGAAATGGTATCCAAAGAGACATTTGGAACATGACACCCTTAGCTCAGGCATTAAGGCCTACAACTGAAAATGGAACCCCATAAAACGAACATACTTGAGTATAGTAAGGGAAAAACTCAACCGAATGAAGAGAAAGCATGTACAGTGGATAAAATCTTTGCCAACTACACATTCAATTGCATATTAATATCAGCGATACACAAATAACTCAAAACACAGAAAAGCTAGAAATTAATGACCCGGTTTAAATTGGTTATGTATATGAACAGAGAGTACAGTAAATAAATAAATAAATAAATAAATAAATAAATAAATGTTACTAACAAATATATTTTTAAAAAGTGTTCTAAAGCCTTAGCAATATGTCAATGTACAATAAAACTACCTCAAGATTTCATCTTGCTTACCACAGTCAGAATGACAGATCAAAAAAAAAAAAAAAATCTGGCAACAAATGTTGCTAATGATGGAGGGAGATTAAAACCTTATGTTGCTGGTAAGATCATGAACCAGCTATTATGAAACTCAGTGTGAAGAATTCTCATGAAACTAGCAATATATCTCTCATTTGATCAAAGAACTCCACTCACTCCTTGCCATATGCTCTAGGATTCAAAATCTCACCACAGAGACACTTGTTCAGCCATGTTCAAGGCCAATTTATTCACAATAGCTATAAAATACAAACAATCTGAATATCCTCCAAATCATGAATGAATAATAAAAAATGTGGTACATACAACTATCGAAATGCTGCTGATATCTAAAAAAGGAAAAGTGTAAAAACAACAACAACAACAACAACAAAAAAACACGTATATAGTTGGAGACCCTAATCAGACACAGGAAGAGAAATGCCACATGATTTCCTGTGTCTGGATCTCTGAGTCTTCAGGTTTGAATTTATAACTTTAAATAGTATCAAAGGAAGGGAGAAAAGTCAAAAGGGGTGTGATTGTAGGGGACCAGTGTGATAGAGGGAAAGTGATGGGACTTTAGCTCGAGCATGAAAAAGAAGAGTGAAGATGGAGAGATAAGCGAGCATGAGGCCAGTTTTAAAAACCCACAAGGAAACGTTATTCTAAAGCCTTATGAAAGAATACAAACTCAAATACATGCATGTGTATGTATATATGTTTGTGTATATGCACACATATGTATATATGTATGCATATATAATTTTATCTTTAATGGAGTTAGGCAAATGGTGCTTTCCCCTCTCCACTTATCCATGTAGCTAGTAAAAATTCCAGTGCATGCACAGAAAACTTCTACTGTAGTTTTGCTCAGAAGTTTCCCAAAATGGTGTGGACATTGTCATTGCCTTTCTAGTCTTGGCAGCATCCGAGGTAGTTTGAGGGTTCTCATCGGAACCTTTGGCAAACAAAACAAAACTAAACAAAACTAAACTAAGCTAAACTAAACTAAATTAGATGTAACTCAGGATTGGACACTCTGCTTGATGACAAGAGGTGCCAGTGACTCTGTCTCCCCCATTATTTGGTGACTTAATTTAGATTGCTGATATCATATACATATACGCATGTAGGTATGTACACATGTACATGTATAATCATATGCACATAAACATATGTGAACTTCTAGTGTGTTAGACTTTCATGCTACCCTTCAAACATTCTCTAATTTTTGTTGTGTCTCACTGTATTCTCTCCTACAATCCCATCTTCTCTCCTTTTCCACTCAGTCTTTTCATCCCAGCCCTCCACCATATGTCCATAGCTGTCTATTCTACACGTTCCCGTGAGCCCCTTACCGTATACCTACCCTCTGTGGTTCTATGGATTGTAGCTTGGTTATAAGTACCTTTACAGCTAATGTCCACAAATAAATGAATACCAACCATGTTTGTCTTTCTGGGTCTGGCTTACCTCACTCAGGATCTTTCCTAGTTACATTCATTTACATACAAATTTCCTGATTTTTTTTTTTTTTAACATTTGAGTAATTGCGCCAATGCACCACATTTTAAAAATATTTTTTGCTATTGAGGGACATCTAGGTTGTTTTCGAATTCTGGATAATATGACCAGAGCAGCAGGGAACCTGGATGAGCATGTGACTTACAGAAAAACGAGCATCTTTTGATACATGCCCAGTGGCTGGATCCTGATATAGATTGGCTCCTATCTTCCTGGAGAGCCGCACACATCACATGGATCACAACTCCATGTAACTTCAGTTTGTGGTTTTGGATGTTCTGCTCTTCTTCAGACACCTGCACACATGTGGTGCAAATCAGCTCAAGAATATATATATATATATATATATATATATATATATATATATATATATGGGGGGAGGGAGGGAGGGAGGCAAAATCAATATTAATTAGCATGCTATTAAAGTAAGAATGAGACTTTTATTTTCTCATCCATAAAAGAATACTTGAAAATATCAATAAGGCAATATAGAAAGGTAACTCTCCATCTTTTAAAACTAACCAACTAAGTAAATATTTTAACAGATGACAAATGTTTGTATTATACCTATTCCATATACCCAAAGGTAGATGTAAATGCTACTGTTAGTGGAGATGGCTGTAGAGATGGACAGAAAGATGAAGACCAATGGAAAGGAGACACACACTGTGTCACCATTGCCAAAGTCAGAAGTTTTATAATGGAGACTTTAACAAGCAGTGTAGAAATCTGACAAAATTGTGAGGGAGCAGGCAACACTTGCTCTGTGTTTACCCTCTTAAAAAGGAGACCTTACAGCTGCTGTGAACTGGAGTGATAGAATCAGGCTGGCTGTGGTTCCCATTGTCTTTATCCAAAGGGAAAGAAACTTCTGTGTGCTTTCATTATGGGAAGCAGTTTCACCAGTGGGAGGGAGATGCTCACTAAACCTGGGATTCATCTCACAGGCACCCTTCTCTCCTGGTGATTGTGTTTCAGACAGATTTCCCGAGGTCAAATAGGCCCTCCCAGTATCTCACAATAACTTGGCTTTTAAGAGGCTTGTTTTTTAGCAGGACAGAGAAAAATATTCCTGGACACTAGTTGTATTGAATATGGTTTAAGTGAAGGTGTCCACTTAAGCAGGATACTAAGGCCTCTGAGTTCACAAGAGGAGAAGCAGGCATTGGCAGGGAAGACAGAAGAGAAGGGAAAATGCTCAGCCCAGAGACATTCGGACACCACAGGAAGTGGCTCTCCAAGTTTTATTGACAGCACCAGAAATGTTTCAGGGGATTACAAAAAAAATTGTGCTATTGTATACATGGGAATCACCATCCACTTTTAAATTTTAACTTAATGGCTAGCCACGCCCCTGAAGGTACTGTCCGGAAGGTCCTTTCGGGAACACTGTGCCCTGAGACGATTCGCTGAGCGCTTTACTTCTCGGCGCTCATACATGAAGCTCCACGTGATTTATGAGGAAGTGTGCTAGAACCATCTTTAAAAGTCATTTGGAAGAAAAAGGAATTTTAGATCATCTAATAAATATATACAAAGCAGTTCATTCCCACAGATAATAAGATATATTGTTTTTTACCTTAGTTATGAACTCACTGATTCTAGCATCTTAAAGGGTATGAGGCTTGCTTAGTATTTCTATATGTCTGAATTTAATATTTGCTTAGGATCATGGGTTCATTTATAAACCACACAAGTGGGCATAGATCACCAAGTTGAGGTTGGTACTCACTATCTGAAAAGACTTTCCTTATGAAAATTTTAAACTGTAATTATGGCCATTATCAAGCATTCATATAAAATATATATTTTTACTGTATACATCTATAAAGATATTTAAATTATATATAGCCAAATGGGGTAAATGTACATTGTTATTAATGTCTGCATATATAATTTCATTTTATGCTCAAGAAAAAGTCATTAAATAATTTCATTGACCCCACTTTACAGATGGTGCAATTATATTTGTTATAGTAACACGAATACCTCATAATTTTAAATGCAGTTTTCAATAATAGAACTATGATTAATAGGAGAGTAAGGTACTAAGAAGTTTCTCAGTATAGAACAGAATATGAATCTACCATATCAATAAATAATTTGAAATGATTTGTATTGTTTCAGTATCATTTCCATTGCTGAAAATAAGGTACTGAGACAAAAGCAGTTTGAGCAATAGAGTTAACTTATCTCTCATTTCCAAGACAGACTCCCCACGATTAACACACCATGTCAAACACTCAGTGAAAAAACAGCCGCCATGCTCATTGCCCTCTTTGCTAACAGTTACTGTGACGTGAAGGTTCATCTCCTCTGACAGATGAACTGAGTTAGAATCCCTTGCACTGAGGCGCATGTATGTCTAGGTGCATCTGAATGCTGCTGCCAGGGGACTTCACAGCAGGAGGAAGGCCTACCCTGAACATGGGTTGTGAGGAGCAGAAGGTTGGACAAATGATGTGCACTGGCATTTTCTTCCCTTGATTCCCGGCTTCCATGCTGTGTGTGGCTCTGCCCTGCCATGCCCTTCCTGCCATGACAGAACCTCTGAAACTGTGAGATATAATAGCATTTTTCTCCTTTCTTTATATCAAGTACTTTGTCACGGTATTTAAAAGGTAACCAAACAGGTGTACGGAGATGACTAAATTTAGCAATGTGATGCTCTTTCAATGTTATGGAAATTTATGTCATCCTTTGCCCCATGTTGCTGCCTGACCTCTGCCCACAAGCACACTGGGTAATCTGTCATCAACACTGCAGAGTCAGCTAAAGGAAGCATAATGTCACCCAGACTGCTCAGTCTTTCATGCTTGAAATGAACTGACATAACGCGGTAGCTATGCTGTAGAGTCAGGTCTATGTTCAGAGCGTGCCTACTGGTCTTGCCAGATGCTGAAGCATCACAATAAAGACTTACATCAATGATACATGACTGGTTCTCACCACATCTAAGTGAAGATGGTTTATGAGGAAGGGAGACACCCTGAGAGCAGGTATAGGCTCTCTCTCTCTTCTTCTTCTTCTTCTTCTTCTTCTTCTTCTTCTTCTTCTTCTTTTCTTTCTCTCTCTCCCTCTCTCTCTCTTTCTCTCTCCCTCTCTCTCTCTCTCCCTCTCTCTCTCTCTCTCTCTCTCTCTCTCTCTCTCTCTCTCTGAGTTACCCTTCCCCCTTTCCATCCATCCCAGTGCTCATTTAATAAATTCCTCTATGACATAAAAAAAAAAAAGAAAAAGAAAAGGCATAGGCTGAAATACCCTCTTACACAAGTCTCATGAGACTTGACTTATCACACACTTGCTTTCACTCACGTTCCTGTGTTCTGGACATGTCTCTTGCATGCACAGGTCATTCCATTCCACTTACTTTTATCAACTTTTTTTCATATGCTAATCTTGATGTTTCTCTCTATATAATCCTACTCTCCTGCCACAGTTACAGGCTCCCTACAATTTATTTTATTTAGAATTTCACCCCAGGTTTGTAAGAAAAGAATAGTTCAGTTTTAGACACTGGATGCAATCAGCAGCCTACAGTAAGAACTCCATGTGAAAAATAACAACGTGCCCATTTGTGAACACTTAAGACCAATGTGCATAGACAAGCAAAATGAACAAATCAATGGTGTACCTAACTGATAACTGCCCCAATTTCTGGCATCAAGCTTAAAGCATCTTAAATGGAAGTTGTTGCTAAATCTTAATCTGGCTTCTGAGGAAGAATCAAAGACATTAAAATATATTTTACTAATTTATTCATATTACATCTAAATTGCTATCCCATCCCTTGTATCCTCCCATTCCTCCCTCCCTCCCATTTTCCCCTTACTCCCTTCCCATATGACTGTGACTGAGGGGGACCTCCTCCCCCTGTATATGCTCATAGGGTATCAAGTCTCTTCTTGGTAGCCTGCTAACAAAAACTCAAATCTATCTGGTGCTATCTCAGAAAACTGGGAATAGGGCTTCCTCAAGACCCAGCTATTCCACTCCTTGGAATATACCCAGAAGATGCACCAGCACCCCACAAGAAAATTTGCTCAACCATGTTCATAGCAGCCTTATTCATAATAGCCATATCATGGAAACAGCCTAAATGTCCCTCAGTAGAAGAATGGATAAAGAAACTGTGGTACATATACACTATGGAATACTATTCAGCTATTAAAAACAAGGAATTCCCGAAATTTGTGGACAAATGGATTGAGCTAGAGATGATCATAATGAGTGAGTTAACCCAGAAGCAGAAAGACTCAAATGGTATATACTCACTTATATCTGCATACTAGCCCAATGGGCATGTCCCACGAAAGCCTTCCCTTACCAGGAAACTGGGACAGAGGGGAGGACATCCTATTGGGACTCTAGATGAGAGAACCATGTGAGAATAGCAATGGAGAAGGATCCAGTGGATCCTAGAAATCTACAAGTAGAACATTATGATAGGCAGATTTGGGCCAAGGGGTCCCGCTCAAACTAAGGCACTAGCCAAGGACAATACAGGCGGTAAAATTTAAACCCCTACCCTGATCTAGCCCATGGACAGGACAGTCTCCACACTTGAGTGGAGAGAGGGATTTGACTTTCTCATGTACTCTGGTGCCTCACATTTGACTATGTCCCCTGAGCCAGGTTCTTACTAACCTTTTGAAAATTAACTTGTTGGTAACCCACCTGTTAACATCAGGAAAGAACCCACAGGGATCGAGAAACATCGACCAGCCCCTTCCCCCATAACCACTGCAGCAGACACAGTCTAGGATGAGCTCAATCTTCTCGGTGATTGAGTCAGGGCGAACCTGAGGCATCATAACATCATGGACAAGGACGATGTAATCAGAGGGTTCGGTAGCTGCCGGTTGGTAAGCAAGGCTTCTTTTGCGAACTACTAGCTGTAAAATGGGAAAGATATAAACTGCTGGGAGTGATCGTTTGGTTCTTGGAGAATAAGGCTAGTCGCTAAGAGACTACAACTAAGAGGCAGAGAGAAGGAAGGAGAGGAGAGAGGGAGTGAAACACACTGGGAAAATAGAAGACAACAGGAAAAACTGAGGTGAACATATGCTTTTACACATACATGTACCTGAATTTATTCTGTGCCCTCTCCTAGTTATTCCACACAGTGCAAACAGTGATTTTTTTTCAGGCTGTTCATTGACAAGCAGCTTTTTACTACAGTTTGAGAATATAAGATGATTGTCTACCCAGGTGGACAGGTGAATGGCCCAATCTGTCTTTCACCGTCTGTATGGCACAGACTGATGGATGACTTATTTCTGTCACCAGAAAAGGTGCCACCCTATCCATTTGTCAGGGCAGATTATGGCTATCAAGGAATCTTTTTCTGAAAATTTATCAGCTACAGCAGAGCAAGGAAAGGGCATACCTGGATTACCTGGATCCTTTAAAGCAATGAATACCCAGTACTGTGAAGGTAATGGCCTTTGCTGATTTGTCACCTGACCATTGCCTGGGTGCACGAAAGGACTTAACAGCAGAGCCCCCAGATGCTCCATCACAGCTGGGTCTTCAGTGTTCATAGAGCCAATTTTAATTGCTATCTACAGCAATCCTCCTGTTACCTATCTGAGCATCCAACCATCATTGGGTCCTGATCTTATCCTTTCATGTTTGTAACTGGTCTCAACTGTGTAGCACTTACTCACCAACCCGTGGCAAGTGACAGCCTGACTCACAACTGCAGTAACTTCTCCAGATGTTGATTATATCACCTCTCAAAAAACTCCCTTTACATATCTATAAACTTTCAGTTTTCATGCTGCACTGATTTCTGAAACCCCTTGAACATTCCTGTGGCTTCATAGCTCCTAACAAACATCCTGTAACTAAATAGATAGATGTTAGATAGATAGATAGATAGATAGATAGATAGATAGATAGATAGAGAGATAGTGATAAAGGATAGATAAATAGATGATAGATACATAAGTAGATGATAGATAGTAGATGATAGATAGATAGATAGATAGATAGATAGATAGATAGATAGATAGATAGATAGTGGATGATAGATAGATAGATAGATAATATATAAATGATAGAAAGACAGTGATAAAGATACAGATACAAATGAAAATGCAGCAATGTTTATTGTGTGACATTAATTTTAGTAATTCAGATTGCTACAAAAGAATCTATATCCAGGTTGACAATCAAGGAAATATAGACATCTGACAAACCACTACAATGAAACCATCATACCCTGACACTATGAATTTGTTACTCAACAAATTCTGGCATTGCGGAAACACACCAAGGTCCACGTCTACTTCTTATCTGCCAAGTTCCCAATGTACACATATACACATGAATACATGAGTATGCTCTGATGATGCTTTCACCTGTTTAGTTCTTTCTTTATGCGTTAATAAAATGTCTTCATAATGGCTCAGATAGATTACTCACCATTTGCAACTGAAGTGCTCTTGTGGTAGCTTATGACTACATGTGTCTGTCCTTTGTTAAAGTACACTGTGGTACTTTACGTGGGAAGCCATCCCCATTCTCACATTAAGGGAAGTACAATTTGACATCTGTAAAGTAAGACGAATACATCATCTGCTCATTCCAGGTTTGGTAACCACACACAGTCCCTTATAAAAGACTTTGTATTTTCAAAAGCCTATCTTTTGGCCTTCATGTGCACACTGCATCATGTGCACTTCCACATTTACACATACATACACTCACATATCACAGGCGGACACTTACACACAGCACACTACAGATACAAATATTTTAAAGAAGAAACTGCCGCGTGCTAGCATCTAAAGATGGAGTGACAGCCAATTGTTAATGTACCATGTGCCCTTAAAGGAGAATGAGAAAACGTGGGGAATTGACCGCATATATAAATGAAATGCTGTGGCTATATTTAGAAAAAGGAGTGTTCTCCATGATCACAAAAGTCAGCAAAATCCAAGAACCAACGGGCAAACAGACATGGTAATATAATTATAACCGATTTTGAGAATCAAAGAGAAACATGCTTCTCCAGGGCATAAAACTGTCAAAATACAAATAGCCAGGACACAGAAAAAATATCAAGGACAAACATGTTTAGAACACTGCTGGCAACTAACACCAGCACTTTGTCAGTGTATAGCAAAATCTGTTCTATTTCAAAGCATCCTCTATTAGCAACATTTTTACTTCTGTGACAAAATGCACCAACAAAACTTGTTTAAATGAAGAAATATCTATTTCAGCTCTAGGC
>OU015744.1:3456534-3521287 GCA_907169655.1 Acomys percivali
ATGGAAAGCTCTTTTCTCATCGCTGAAGGCACTAGGCATGCACACAGTGCACAAATAGACACCCGTATATAAATAATAAAATGTTCTCAAAACTCTACTTTGAAAATAATATTGTTAAATTGGGCTAAAGTCAAGGATTCCCTCCAGAAATAAATGGATTAAGAAACTATCATTCATCCTTATGGTTAACAATAAAAAAAAAAAAAAACAATCAAACTGAAAAGACCTGATTAGCTCTACCATGAAAATACACCAGAAAAAATGTACATTGACATGTAAAAGAAGAAAATCTAAATATGTTATATTATTCAAAATATATATCATTCTACAATCAAAAACAGATTTTTAAATATGATTAAAAAATATCAAGAATATATTTTAAAATCTCTGAAATTGAGCAATGCAAGGAACCACATAAGATGATCCAAGAAATAACAAAGTAATTTGTACACTAATGAGATTGACTTCGGTCTTCCTACTATAGAAAAAATTACCGTGGTGATAATAAACTATTCTATTTGTCCTACACATCTCATAAGATGTCTCAGTGGGTAAACATGCTTGCTGTTCAAGCCTGATGACCCAAGTGTGAAACGTTGGATCTATAGCACGCGAGAACTGATCCCCAAAAGCTATCCCCTGATCTCTGCGTGCATGCTCATATTCACACACAGACACACATGTCCCAAATAACTCTACATCATCATCAACAACAGCAGCAGCAGTAACATTAACATTATCAGCATCTTCATTACCATCAAAATCATCATCACAGTGTGCACATGCAAACTGCTACAATTGTTCTGAAATAAACATTTACCACAACCCAAACACTGCAATCGCTTGGCCTTTATGCTGCTGCACAGCATGTGCACTGGAAGAGGGGTAGTCTTATACTGTGAGTATATTCCAAACTCTATATATTAACTGGAAAAGTTGGGGGTTATCTTATATGCCCAGTTGTATTATACACTGGAAAATATGGTATTAGAAAATAGATCATACCATATGTGTTCCATGTGGAAGATTCAAGGTTCAAAGTATAAGGGACAATTAAAAGTTAGAGTGCTGAAAATATTTAAGAATCATGTTATTTTATATGTACCTAAAATTATATATTATTACATAATTATATATATACATATTAGTTAAATTTATGTTACTATATGGAACACTCCTCATGCTTTCTCCAAGAACCATAGACAATCTACCAAAAGCCCTAATATAATACATGAAAACTTCTTTTGAAGTCTCCTAGAAATGAAAGGGAAGTTATATCATGATAATTTAACAATGTTGCTGACTAAACAAGATCTGAACCAGGGCAACAACAATATACATGCTAAAATAGAAGGGGGAAGTTTCATAGAGCCCAACCCCTACACAAAGAGCTATAAGCAACTAACGACTGAAGGGAGAGAGAGTTATCCCAACAATTTGGTTTTGCAATACTACTAAATCATCGTTCCTGTAATCATACACACAGAAACAGCACAAGAATGTATCAACAGAATAAATATGTATGTTCACATATATACATATATATATATACACACACACCTATGTACATACACATACATATATATATACATGTACATATATACTTATATATTATGATATATGTTTAAGAATAAAATCACATGTAGAATATTAATATAGAATATATATATTTCTTTGAATGTATATATTCAAAGGAAATCAAAACAATGATTTGAGAGTTAGTGAGAGGATGCATGAAAGATGTTAAAGGTATGAGGCATGGGAGGAAGAGAAGGAAGGAGGATTAGACCCTAAATGTGTCTGCCTAAAATAAATGCAGGTGTGATAGTGGATTTCTTAAAGAATGAATATGTAATAAAAGAGTAAGAAAAAGTAAATTAAACTTTAAAAAGAGCAATCAGCCCTTAATATAAACAAGTGCTAAATTTTAAATTTTTTAAAAATTTCCAGACTATATCACATGAACCTCATGAACATATACTTATTAACTAAGACTAATAAAAAGCACTGAAACGAATAAAGTGAGAAATAAACAAAAGTAAATTTTTTGATTGGAAAATTTTAAATTAATTAAGGAGCATACTGAAAACCATTCATTATTTTAAAATTCATATTAAAATCATAGGTTATGTTCCTGACTAGAAACATTTCTAAAATTTATTCATATATGCTAAAAGTAGCAAATTTCAAATTAATTTATAGAAACTCCTGATAATTTTCCATCATTCTAAAACTGCATAACAAATTTGTTGCTGCGTTTGCATCTACAAAGATTTTTTTTCTACATAGTCACACACTTATTAAAATATTTTAAGGCTATTGCATAATATCCATACTAGTATTTATAATAGTGAGATTGTAGTTTCGTAACCCTTTGACTACCCAGAATTTAATGCCATAGGTGGATGTATAAGTACAAATGTAAGGCTTATCTTAATAATTGGGAACTGTGACATAATGAATATTGATGATTAATACAGTATGCATAATCTGGGAGAAGTACAGACATATGTGGAAAATGCTCAGATTGATTTGAAACCAAAGCATTCTCCAATCATCATGAACCCACCGAGACTGGATCATCATTACTTCCTGTAGCAAGCAATAAGGTGAAAAGAGGAAAAAAGCTATATTTGCCAACTAGAGTGAAAATCATATATATATATATATATATATATATATATATATATATATTATATGTGTGTGTGTGTGTCTGTATTCACATATAAAGTTTTCCTTTTTATTAAGGTTAAATAACTTTTTTATTTTTACTTGGAATATCAAATAGTGAATATTTTTATTAATTTTAATAATATTTAAAATTGGGCTTAACAAAGGTAGATACGCACTAGATGATGTATGCTGAGGTAGAAGAACAGGAGGAGGAGGATACATGTTTGGAGTAAGTAGTGTATTGGAGGTTGGATAGATGGATGAGTAGATAAGTGAATTAATGAAGCAATGGATGCTTGGTGAATGTGTGAATGAGTGATATACAGATAGTGGATGGTGGGTTGCATGGATGGATATGTGACTAGACACAACAGGGTAGATAGTGAGTAAATAGATGGAATATGAAGGGATAAGAGGTTGGATGTAGACATGGGTAGATTGACTGTGGATGAAGGTTTAGGTGTGTGTCTGTGTGCCTGTGTGTGTGTGTCTGTGTGTGTGTGTGTGTGTGTCTGTGTGTCTGTGTGTGTCTGTGTGTGTGTGTCTGTGTGTGTCTGTGTGTGTCTGTGTATGGTTGAATAGCAAATAAAGTAAATAATTAACTTCATATATGCCCTATGGCAACAAGAGTAAACCTGGAACTGTCCACATTTGCATTTTATAGTCAGTTTCTCTTCTGCCAGAGAGAACACACACACACACACAAACACACACACACACACACACACACATAGAAAGACACACACATCAGAAAAACGGAAAGATTTAAATAGAAGATGTAAAAAAAAGAAAAAAACAAAAACAAAACCTTATTTTTTGTCCTCTTATTTCTGTCAGTATAGACTAATTTCATTCTCTGACAACAAAAGTGTAGCTAGGCCTGAAATCTTAGGGATCACTCAAGAATAAGTAAGTACTTGGGATGCCTGAAATTCAGCTCCTTTTCAGCTTCAGTATATTATAGTATGTAATATGCTAAATTTGTATTTGCTTCTCAGTTTATAAAATGCCATTAGAAAATATTGTAGCAATTCACTGGTAATTTATAAAGAGGTGTGTGTTTCTACAAATCTTTTTTATGTGGATTATCATTTAGTGAAGCATGTGATTGAATACTATGAATTTCCATAATGTACATTTAACTACATAACTGCCTTTGCTCTGCACTCTTGCATTCTAGTCTATGACAACAACAACAACAAAAAAAAAAAATAACTTGGGTTACTTGTTTTGTACACAATTAAAAAAAAATGTTTACCATGTTTACCATTCTTCCCAACTCACTGAAAACATAGAAGCCAGGGTCCAGATAATATTCATCTATTAAGACTTCTTAATGTAATTTCAGATGGAATGTCTCTTGTCAAACTTTGCCTCCCCACAGGGCTTCTGAAAAACACATTAATCAAGCAAAACTAAGTTTATTTGATTTAGTGCGGTAACAGAACATACTACATTCACAGAATCCAATACTGTGTCACGTCAGAGAGACAGTGCAGGAGAATTTAGAATCATGGCTGCATGATTCTGTAAAGTGAGTCCTTCAAGTCTGATGTCTGATGTCTGTTAGCTTTTGGGTAGAGCCTATGGTGTTTCATTTAATTTCTATTTATTTTTAACTTTATCTGTGGCATCTTTTACTGTATGATAGATACTACATAAGTAGATGATATGTATATATAGAGAGATGATAGATATATGATAGATAGATAGATAGATAGATAGATAGATAGATAGATAGATAGATAGATAATACATACAGCTAGATGGTGTGCCTTGAGGCATGCTGTGCATCACTTGTTGTTTTGTGCTTATGGTGTGAAGAGATAATCAGCTCCCTTGGAACCGTAGTGGTACATGTTTGTGAGCTGTCCTGTGGATGCTGGGAATTGAACCAACAACTTGCAGAAAGCCAGCCATTGTTCTCAACCACTGAGCCATATTTCTGGCCTTAATATAAGACAAGTCTCGAGGTCTAGATTCCTTCTGGTACTCTACTCTAACTTGGTCTTCATTAATACTTTCTTGTGATCAGTTCTGTATAGAGCTTCATATTTTTGTTTTGTTTTGTTTTGGATCATTCATATTCTCTAGCTTGGTAGCGCTCATTTGCACATGTGTTTGCCTCCATCAGATGCCCTGTGAATATGCTTTCATTAATGTGGTAGTGCCATCCTTAGGCCCAGGGTCTTGGCTGTATAAGAAACCAAGCTGAGCAGGCCATGGAAAGAAATCTAGTAAGCTGTGTTCCTCTGTGGTTTCTACTTCAGGCCTTGCCTTTACTTTGCTGCCTACCCTAGCTGGGTCCCAACAATACAGTACTACTGTGATAACATGAACAGGGAGAGCTTTTAAAGGTCTCAAAGTGTTTGGAGCTTAATGTTCTGAGAGCTTGAAAGAGAAGGACATTGGGAGAAAAGCAAAGGGTGTAGACCATGCTACACATTATGGAGCTATCCAAACTAGGCCTTGGTTTTGCTTACATGTAATTGGTTTAGTTCTCTGCTATTTCCATTTTGAAACAAGAAATCATTTAAGTTATCTGTTTATTTTACAGGAACCTATGGCCATAAGATTTTGAAATTTTAAAGAGATACTGAACTTTTAGGTTATGGAATGTTTTGGAAGGCTGTGGGACTTTTAACTTTTATATTCTGATCTTAACTTCAAATATTGGGGGCAAATAAGAAGGAAATGTGTATGATTTAACAAACATGTTTGTGTTTAAAATTGGCAACAAATAAGTCGTGTTGATTTTATTTTGACAGCATGTCTTAAATTAGGGTCAATAGGAAAAAAGACCCTCAACTGAAACATAGTTTCCCTTAGTGTGGCTTATGAACGTGTCTCTAAGGTATTTTTCTGGATTAATGATTGATGTGGTTGAGACCAGTCCACTATAGCCAGTGGCACCTTTAGGCACATAGTCTTGAACTGTATAAGAAACCAAGCTGAGCAAACCTTGAAAAGCAAGCCACTAAGTGGCTTTATTTCCTGACTTCAGTTTCCCACCTTGAGCTACTGTTCTGGCTTCCCTTCATGATGGACTGCAAGCTGTATGATGCAATAACGCTTTCCTCCCAAGTTGCTTTTGGTCATGTGTTTATCACAGGAAGCCAAACTACTGCATTGTGTTACAAGATTAAATGTCCCCAGGCAGCTTCTGCATACCTCATTTATTTTGACTAAGCCTTCCTGCCCCTAATTTCTCCATCCCCATCCCTCTGTCTCCTGCAGGAGCTCTTGCCCCAGTATTTCTCTTCTCTTTTAATTGTATTCCTTTCATATGCTACCACCCTTAATAACTAATTGTGTGTTTACTTCAGAAATTTTCTGTACAGCCACTTACCCACCCAAGCATTTACCCTATGAAAGAACTGATGCTCTGTGAGGTCAAGAGCTCGTTCATTGAAAAGATTCATGGGTAGCTGAGAGGATCTTATCTTGTCAGGACTTGCACACAGAACTTCACACTGCTACATCAGCAAACCGTCAAGTCCTGGGTACTAACATGCTTGGAGGCTGTTCTGTAATATGGAGACTTACCCTCATACACTCACCTGAACCCTGACACGCTGGAGTTACAACCCTTGACCTTTGACCCTGAAGTCATCCTGGGGATGGAGTTATCTTTGAGCAAAGGAACTGAAGCATACTTTGCTGCTTGCTTTCCTGATCCCTGCGCCCTACAGTGCAATGGATGTCAGAGAAGGAACTGCAGGTGAAGGTGCAATTAATCTGTCTTGGGGAAAACCCAAGAGTGGCTAAATAGGAAGGCAATTTCTTTGTACCTTCTTTTGGCAAGGAAGCCAAAAGTCAGGTTACCTGGTGATGAAGCCTTCTGGAGCCAAATGGTGGCTTCAGCTTAAGGGTATGAAATACAAATATTAATTGTTGTTTCTGATAATTGCTTACATAGTTCTTGCCTTGCGGGAATTTGGGGTAGTGTGTATTGTTTCTGTATTGTTATGTAATAATACATTACTATTTAATTTTCTGCAACTACCTTGAAGAAAAGTACTCTTATCAACAGGAAAATATTCTAATTTAACAGATTTCAGGCAAATTAGCACAAAGGCAGAAGTGAAGACAGTTCAAGCAAAGTTTGTAGCTTTCTTGAAATACATTATGCATTTTGTGGTTATTCTCCAAACCCTGATCATTGCAGCAGACACTATTGCTAACCAGCTACGGATAACAGCAGGCTAGATTTGCTTTTGGCAGGGTTAAATTAGTATATTCTAACTGCCAAGTGTTCTTATGTTTTTCTAAGCATAAATTTTCTTAAAAATTTCAGCTATTAAGAATTAGAGAGTTAGTCACTACTTGGATGCAACCTTTTGTTACCACATTCTAGAAATTCGTAACATTCTTCTTGGATTAAAATGAAATACTTAGTAAAAGGTTCTGAGGTCCTCAAAATATTAATATTAACAGATGGAGTGAAAACATCATTCACTGATAAGTTGACATCTTCATTTTGTGTTGACTTTTTAGTTAATTAGTAGGTTCATTTTGTGTAGCAAATGAACTTATATATGCATTATTTGTACAAGAAAAGAGTATTTTAAATAATAAAGTATAAAGCAAGAATTGAGATACCTTTAACAGTATTCTTGACTATTACTATTAGTCAATTAAATTATTCTAATCCAACATACATAATAATATGCTTCTTAAAAATATATTTCTCCAAATTGTCCTGATGCCAATATAACTGATTTTGTAAAGAACTCTAAATATTCTGAGAATGTATGCTTAAATAATTTTTATTTACTGAAAACAGTTTCACCTTGTCACAAACTAATACCTACCCTGGAGTGTCATAGGAATCCTAATGTGAGTGTATCACTGGGTGTCAAAGGAAGGAATTAACCTAAATAGTCAGGTGTACCTATGGATTTTTAATAAAATGTCCACATTATCACATTCATATAATTCTCTCAGTTTTAGATTTTAGACTCCAACCAGAATTTAACTTGGGTAATAATGATAATAGCAACTATGATACACCTATTAATAAAGATGACATTTCTTGTGTGATGACCATGATCAATTTACTGTTCTTCCTACTTACCGGCATTTATTTATTCAATATTCGCAGCAAGTATCTGAAGTCAATATCTTTCTGCTTTATAGTTGAATAACTTATAGCATGAATTATGCGAACAATTCGACCATGTCAAACAGCTAATAGAATCACCATTATCGTCCAAGGCATGTTGTTCAGAACTGCACAAGATTAATATCAGTGCCCTAATTACTAACGCAGGTTAGACATGGAAAGAACAGACCTACAAGCAGCTGATAACACCATTAAGAGTGTTTCAAAGAGAGCAGAACTCTCTAGTGCTTGATTCATAACGACACTTATGGGGAGCCTTGATTCCATGTCCCGCTTAGATTCTTTCATTAAAGAATATAGCCAATTCAAAGACTCGTGTGTGTCATTATAAAACAACTGTCATATATGTGTCTGTTTAAAGTATATACATTTAGTATATACATATCATACACACACACACACACACACACACACACACACACACACACACACACATATGGGGAAAGAGAGGCAAGACTTGAGAAAACATCTGCTTAGGCTGTAGGGCATTTTCTTAGTTAGTGACTGGAAGTCCCAGCCCATTGAAGGCAGACCTAGTCCTGGGGAGGTAAGCCTGAGTTGTATAAGAAGCCATGAGTATCAAGCCAGCTTCAGACCAGCTTCCAGGTTCCTACTCTGTCTCGGTTCCCTCCCTGACTTCTGTTGGCTCTGATTCCTTAACGATTTTATTTTATTAGTAATTTATTAAAAGAAGGTACCTACCTCCCTTACATCCAGGCTACCCTACACAGGAAGGAGAGGAGGTTAAGAAGAACAAGAATGAAACCTTCTGGGTATCAGTTCCACGGAGCAAATTCCTTGGCGCAATTCTCTGGGAACCCGACAGAAGGAGTCGCCCTGGTCGTCACCATCAGTGGGCTGAAGGTGGAGGCCTCCACCGAGCTGGCCACTCGCTGGTGAGTCTTCCAACCAGGAGCGCTGTGGGCAGAAACCTCTGATCTCTCTTACCCTCTGGTCTCTCAATGTCCTCCTCATACTCCTTGATACACAACAGCCCAGCAGGAGCGCCGGGCCCCTGTCTTCAACCCTGGTCCAATATGGCTCCTCTTAGTCTACCTCAGACCCTTATCAGTCTGTAGAGACGTCGCCTCAGTGGGTGTCATCTGAAGGCTGCCTTCACCCAGGGCCCAGACCAAGGCAAGGCCATATTCTCTTCACAGGCTTCCTTCAGTGATAGATTGTTATCTGAAAATGTAAGATGAAATAAACCCTTTCCTTCTCAAGCTGTTTTGATCTTGATGTTTTATCGCAGCCACAGAAAACCTAACTAGTACAAGTAGATGTCGATTAAATTTATTACATGTTTATATCCAGAATTATACACACACAGAATCAGTATTGTAATGTGTATTAATGTGCATGTAACCTAACACAGATTTAGTTTTAGTTAGCCTAATCTATAGCTTGTACCCCTAAGAATATAGGTTCTATGTATCTATAACATCATGACCAAATATAAGGTCACTGACAATCTAAAATTCCACTAGATATAAATCCATGTAAAAATTTTACCTATGTACAACTGTTCATATTAAATCCAAAATAAATTTAAGACTGATACAGCATAATCAAATAAAAATGTCTAATCTAGAAGTTACTCAATTTTTATTTTCATGAGAGAAATTGCTTTAAATTCAAAGCCACGTTCTTGTCAATTTTAATTGAATATTCTGAGTTTATCTAATGTTTAACTCAAGATTAGTTTCCAGAAAAAAGTGCAAGCACACAGGGCTGTATGATGACTTATTTTTGTTGTATGACTTTGAGCACATTAGCACATGGAACATTGGCCTTGTTGTTTCATAGCTGCTGAGGGTTAATTACTTGTCTTACTGTACAACACAGAACTGATATTAATGAGGCATCTGTGGAGAGAGCCCACGCCCCACATAAAAACCACAGGAAAGCATCTTACACCCTTTTTGCATCTGTGGGTGAACCTTTACAAGTCATTTACTTGTTACTGGATGGTTGAGTAAATTGTATCTAGTCCATCATTCTATATTTAACAGTAGTCTTTGTAATATAATAATTGGCTGCTTTTGACCTCTCTCTGTTCTCATCTAAATTATGTTACACTCAAGTTAAACATATATTTCATTGTTCATGAGCACATAGCAAGGCTGCCCAAGTCTTATATATGTTTATTTGAAGTGACTTATCTGAAGTAACCATGTGGAACTGGGCAGTGTGACTCAAGAACATAAATTAGAAGATGACAAATTACTAGTTGCATATAGCAATTTAAAGGAAAATTTTAAACTTAGATGACTAGATCTTTTTAAATAGTGTGAATCATGATCTCAGAATAGGAACAAATATTACTTAAACAATTTAAAATGTTAATTTGATGCTTCATTCTCTTTA
The DNA here is from genome assembly GCA_907169655.1 of Acomys percivali. Lineage (NCBI taxonomy): Eukaryota > Metazoa > Chordata > Mammalia > Rodentia > Muridae > Acomys > Acomys percivali. The sequence continues at coordinate 3,466,700 of OU015744.1, forward strand.
AGTATGTTTATCAGAACATTTCTAGCCCACTGAGTTATTTCACCTATTTCAACAATGAGCTTCCTGAATTTCAGTTTTCAAAATTTAAATTTCCTAGAGCTTATATGACATCTAATGGAACATAAAACACAGAAACTAAACAACAAAATTAAAGTTGGTTTTGATAGTCATTAATAAATATTTTCATGTTTGCATCAATTTTTAAATTCAAAATGGATTTTCTGAAAAAATAATGTGTTTTAATACTGCAAAATCGAAATGAGAATTTTACCACAGTTTCCCTTTCCAGACTTTGTGAACTTTCAACTATTTGGTCAATGGAACCATATCTGAGGTTCCTATGTGTACACCAACCTAAATGTTTCAGTGACTAGTTGCTCTGTGTAGACATATGATGTGCATAGACTCACACACATACTTCCTGATTTATAATCCATGAAAAATACTATTTAATTTTGGTCTTATTGCTTTACCTGTTAGTATAGGTTGGAGTTCTATGACAGCATGTTTTTTTAGCTTCATTACTTGAGAATTTCATATGTACATATAATGTTTTGATCAAATCTATCTCCTTTAGATCGCCTTTAACTCCTATCCAATTCTCACACCTTCCCTCTGAATTCCCTGTCTTTATTCTATAGAATTTACTTATTTCTGATAGTGTGTGATTCGGTATAGAGCTACATAATAGAACATGGGTGGTCCCTCACCTGTCAGCCATCAGTTACCAATGCTCCATTCCCACCTTCCTTTTCCATGCTGGGATTTTGTCTGACTTTGCTTTGTAAGGCTCTTATGCATGCAGGCAAAAGCTGTTGTGAATTTGTATGTGTGGTCTTTTATTCTCTGCATATTTACCAGGTGTGGGTATTTCTAATATACTGTTAAAAGAAGCATGTCTGATGAGAGTTGAAAGACACACTAATCTAAAACTATAAAGATAAGGGCTGGAGACCTGGCTCATCAGGGACCAGCACTATGTGCTCTTCTGTAAGAACGGGTTAAATATCTGGCGGCTCACAAGGTACCCAGCTCTTCCTTCCGGTCTCCATGGTGACCTGTCATATGCATGGTGCACATACATACATGTAGACATAACACTTATACCCACAAAATAAAATAAATATAAATGTCAAATATATACACAGGTAAAGAAAAGTAAAGATATAGAGGCAAAAATGAGTATGGTGCTCAGCATGGTGGTGGGCACCTTTAATCTCAGCACTCCAGACGGATGGGGGCAGGTCTATGTGAGTTGGAGGACAACCTGGTCTACACAATGAATCCCAGGATGACGGGGCCTACATAGGGGGCACCTATGAACTCAATTAAGGGGGTGTATGTTACTGATGTCTACCTAACCAAATACTAGCATGAGGTTTGTCTTTAGAATGATTCAGAGGTTTTGGCCCAGCTAATGACATGAGGCATAGGTTTCGTCTTGAGTGGTGGGCATTAAATACTATCACAAAGTGGCTGGTGACCCCTATGACGTTTACGTCGCCATTGTAGCAGTGAGCATGTGAGTTGTCAGAGCAGCTCCTATGTTTTACAGCAGTTGAGATTGTTAGTTATTTATCTCTCTAATAGTGTGCGTAGAAACGTCACCACTATGAAAGCTAACCAGCTGGGGTGAAGCTTCCAGTTAAATAGCAGCTTGATGTGACAATATAATAGGATTCAAATATGTGTTGTCTTTAGGAATAGAATCTTACTAAGTTATTGAGGAGGCCAAGAACAATGTTAATAGCCTATAATACATGGCTAGGCCTCTTGTACATAGATGGGCAGCATCTTTCTCTTAGTGTGAAAAAATGTATTATTTTCCTGAAAACATATTCTAAGCCTTTATTGTGGTATTCTTGTACCCCTATGACTATAATCTGTGTTTTATGTGTCTTTATTGTGTTTCAGAACTCTCTCATGTCTGATCCATTACTTATTATAAGTTTGTTATTGGCTTTTGCTGAGAAATACAATTCTCTTTTCCCTTCCAGACCTGATATTATGTTTTCACATAAATTACTGTATCAATGAAACTTTTCACTGGGGTTTTTATTTGAATTGTTTCATTTTTACTAATTATTTATTTTGGCTTTTCATTTTTTATTGTCATTTTATACATACAAATATAATATACATTGATCATATTCACCACTTGCAATTTCTTTCTTATAGCTCCTCCACTGCTTTTAGAACATTCTCCTCAACACTTCTGTGCCTTTTATTACTCAAATATGTTTTCATGCAATATATTTGATCATGCTGTCCTGTTTCCCCAACTCCTTCCTGATCATCCACACTTGCCCAACTCCAAGACCTTTCTTCACTTTTTCTTTCAAATCAAACAAGAACAAGCAAGATAAATAAGAAACACACAAAAATGAGAAAAACACAAAATGAAAAAAAAAATAAGCAAAATAGCAACAAAACAAAAGTATGCCAAAAAAAAAAAAAAAAGGAATGAGATACAAGTAGTCTACAATAAAAAACATAGAGTTTGGTTTTTGCTGGGCATGGAACTGATGTTAGAACGTGGCTAATGTACACAGTGAGGATCCATTTGAGGAAACCATTTCCCCTTTCCAGCAGGTTTATATTACAAGTAGCTTTGTGTTTATGTACGGGATCTGTTATCACCTACCCCTCTCCTGCTGGAACTTTGTCTGGTTCAATCAGTGCAGGTATTGTACAAGCTGCCACAGGCTCTGCCGATTACTATGCACATCCGTGCAGTTGTGTCACCCATGACCTCTGGCTCATACAATCTTTTCACTTTCATTTCTACATAGATCCTGGGGACAGAGTGGAGGGGTTTGAAGAAGGTGTCCACTCAGAACTGAGTGTTCTGAAATTCTCTAATTCTTTTTGTATCTTCCTGATTTGTCTCTGAGCACTAACACTACTGCTGCAAAAAGAAGCTACTCTGATAATTTCTGAGCAAGACAGTGATTGACTGTCATAGCAAAATATCATTAGCAGTCATTTTATTGCTATGGTCCTTTATCAGATATTTGGTTTTCCCTGGTCCCATGGCCTATCCAGTGTCAGGCCCTTTGATGTCCTAGCAGTTTTGGGCATGTATAGGCTCACTTTTCTTAACCAATATATTTTACAGCAACTTATTAATCAAGTGTATGTCACTTATAACCCAACTAACCAAACCAATAGGAAAAGAGGATTAAGGAACACAACAACAAAACTGTAAGGATATCAGTTCCGAGGAGTGATTCTCCTGGCATAATCAGCAGGATTTCTTCTTCTGGAACCTGGAGTAACCAGAACACAGAACCTCAGCAGGAGCCGGAGCCATGAAGCCTTCCCTTGAGCAGTTCTCTCTAGGAGCATCTCAAAGTGGAGCAATGAACAGCCAAAATTATCCCAAGTCTCCAAAGACCCTGCCTCCATTTCTGGGCTCATTTATATATCTCCTCCCAGAGTCTGGTAGCAGGATCTTTTCAGCTGGCAACAATCAAGCTCCCGCATAAGGTTGTTGGCCTTCTAGTGGATTAACCTCACCTGTTCTCTCACAAGACTGTTCCAACCCTACACTTGGGATTCTAAAAAACAGGTTTGTCTCTCCTTAATCTCGCTCATCCTATTTAATAAAATAAGCTATATACAACAAAATAAGAATTATCCATTAAGTCAACATTTACAAGGACCAGTCCATTGGTAGTTAGCTATTTTTAAGAAATTATTCCACTATCCTATGCTACAGAATCTTTTAACTAAACTTATTTTAATACTGTGGCTATCTAGTCTTCAACCCCATCAGAGACACCAGAAGGAGAAACTATCTAATATGAAGGAAGTGCAGGCAAGCAACTTCCAAAAATATTGACAGGACAGAGAGCTGACTGTCTGGGCAGTCACAAGTTCCTCTCCATAGTCAGGGCATCCAGTCTTCATCCAGCCAGCCCAAGGCATCTCACAGACTGCTCTGAAGCATGACTCCTGAAAGACTAGCCTACCAGGTCTTTGCCAGGCTGGGCAGCCAGTTTCTCAGTATCAGGCTTAACCATAGTGCATGGTTATTCTGTCATCATCAGTAAAGATAAGCAGAGTTCCTCAGACCAGTGGCTATCTGCCACTATTGTTTCTTGATGCTCGCATAATTAGACTGGAGGTGCTGCCAGCAGGCATATGTTCCATCTCACAGAGTTGGCCTTTTATCCAATCAGAGAATGGTCAGTTGCTCCTCTCATTTATGGATTATATTACACCAGTGTATTTTGCATGAAGGTCACCACTGTAGGTGTGTTTGTAGCTGGATTGATTACATTTCTCATCTGGTGGCATGCAGACTACTTCTCAGTACCACAAAGACTAGTCAGTAGGGTAAAGCTCCTAGTTGGCCAACCTCTCTATATTTAATGAGATATGTATTGTCCTCAGCAATAGAGTCTTGCTATTACTTTTTGGATAGCAACCAATAGCCATGGCAGTAGCCTGAGATGTTGGGAATTTCCATGTGACCCTCTTTGGCAAAGACACAACAAAACGTAACCTATTTCTGTCCTGGAAGCTTTTGCTAAGTGGCATAAAATATCTAGTTAGGGAATTGCCACAACCCTCATTTGGTGAATCCATTTTGATTTTTCCTATATGGACCTTCTAAAGTAACAGGTTTCCATATGGCCCTTCAGTGTGCACATTACTCAAAAAGTTAAAACCAATCTGCCAACTGATTAAATTCTACCAATCTTGAGCATATTTCTCAAGTACTCTAGATCCTATGACAGAAACCCTGTCCACTTCTCCTATATCCTGTTGTAGTTAAATTACCTTTATTATTACGCCTACCACATTGGGCCCCACTTGTTTTCAAATCACAAATAGGGCCTAAGAATAGTTTATTATCAGGCCCATAATTATTATTATTACAGCAGTATATTCTAATACGCTAGCAATCAATCAAGACACAGACACCTGTTATACTTTAAAATAGCCTTAGTTAACCTGGGGCAGGGCAGACATTAATCCTCTAAACTACTTCCCATAGTGTGGAAGGTATGGAATTCCTGCCCCAATCCCATGCCATCTGGCTCTAATAATTTCTATCAAAACCTCTGGGACACAATGAAAGAGGTTCTAAGAGACAAGTTTACAACACTAAGTACTTACATTTTAAAAAATAGGAGTGAACTAACATTGGTAACTTATTGGTAGGCCTTAAATCTCTAAAACAGAAGAAATAACACCCCAAAATATAGGTAGCAAGAAATACTCAAATTCAGGGATGAGATCAAGTTAATAGAGCCAAAATGCAATACAAAGAATCAAAGCAACAAAAAGTTTGCTCTTTGAGAAATTCAGATTGATAAACTCTTAATCAAATTAACTAAAAGAAAGAGAGAGAAAAGATACAGATTAATAAAATTAGAGATATAAAGGGATTTTTCAACAGACACCAAGGAAATTCAGAGACTCGTTAGGACCCAGTTAAAACCCAGAATTCCACTAAACTGGAAAGCTTAAAAGAAATGGATGAATTTTTGATACATATGATTCATCAAAGTTAAATCAAGACCAAATAAACAATTTAAACAATTGACCCATGAGCCTCAGTGAAAGAGAAGCAGTAGACACAAATCTCCCAATGAGAATAAACCAGAGCCATGTGCACTCAGTACAGAATTCTACTCAAAGAATAATTAACTCCAATACTCCTCAAATTATTCCACAAAATATAAAGGAAGGAACATTTCTCAATTACTTTTATTATTTTATCCTGATGTCTAAATCACACAAAGATGCAACCAAATATTGTAGACAAACAATCTTTTATGAGCATAGGTACTAGAATTATCAATAAAATACTTGCAAACTGAATCCAAGAGCACAATTGGCTTTTTTTTTTTCAGTTATTCTATCACTTTATTGAATTACAGTTTTGTATCTTGCCTCGATTTCCTCATTTCATTCATATTTTTGTGCTGGAGTTGTTTAAACATCTATTGTAATTCTATTAAAGTTTGTGTTTGCAAGTTGAGTTGCTCTCATTGGTGTTCATTAACATGGATTTAGTGATTTCTGAAGGAAAGGAGCTGTTTTAGATTGTGGTTCTGTTTGTGTCCGTTCTTTCTTTCTTTCTTTGTTTCTTTGTTTCTTTCTTTCTTTCTTTCTTTCTTTCTTCCTTCCTTCTTTGTGGTACTGAGGATTGAAGCTGGAAGCTCATACATCTTACATAAGCACCACACACCCACTGAGCTACACTCTTAGGGGTCTCGTTGTGCTTTCTTTGGAGATGGCGGTGTCTTCGGAAGCTTCTCAGCGTGACCGTGAGTTTGTTTTATAATGAAGACAAATCCTTGAGGTCGAGATGTTCTAGTCTCACTTTTGCCAATAGTTAGTTTTATGGTCGTGCAACACCAGGCCCAGCACTAACTTTTAATTTTACTTCTTAAGGGGATTAACGTTTCAATAGTCTCTTTTGAAAACTAAATATTTTGAATTTCTTTTATTTCTGAGATTATAATATCATGATATCATTTACCTTCTTTTCTCCTCTCGTACCTTTCAGTGTACATCTCCCTGTTCTGCTGCAAAATCACCACCTCTTTTTAATTAACTACATATGTATTTTATTATATAAATATATGTGTATATACATGGATATATGTATATGTGTATATATATATATATATGTATATATATCCCTAAATACATAAATATAACCTGCTCAGTCTATATAAAGTTACTTGTTATATTTTCAGGACTGACCATTTGTTATAGGATAACCAAATGGTATATTTATTTCTCCGGCTCTCAGCGTTCCTTAGATGCCTGTAATCCTTTGTGTAGGCTCTAATCCTCACCTGCACTCCCAGTCTACTTTAGCATGCCTATTGTTGTTTTTGTTCAGCTCATGTTTATGCAGTCTTGTTGGTGACACATTTTGGGTGTAAATTCTCACTGTACAGACAAGGACAACCTCTCAGCAAACTCTTGATCTTCTGGTTCTTACAATCTTCCCAGCACTTTTCCCCCAAATGTCCCCAAGGCCTTGCATGTGGGAGTGTTTCCAAATATACGCACTGAAGCTCAGGTCCCTAAGCCTGCAGTTTGATTGGTCGTGATTTCCTTGAATTATCTCCATCTGTTGCAAATATAAGTTCCCTTGATAAGGGGTGAGGACTCTACTTATTTGTGGGTATAAGGATCAATATTTAGAACTTGGCTACGGATTACACTGGTTTAACAAGGTGGGTGCTTGTGGGTTCTTCTCCAAGATCCATGAGTCCACTGTCTCTGGCTACATGTCTAGGTTCCCATTTCCAGGCATGGATTTCCTCTTATTGAGCAGGCCTTAATTCCATTTTAGAGGTATTTTTGTTAACAGCGAGGTAGACATATCATTGTTGTACCTTAGGGTTATAGTGGATGTTGGTCATTGCTGTGGTTCACAGGCATCATAGCTGGGTATGATTATTGGTTGCTTCCCTCCTTTGGAAGTGTTTACAGCACTTTGTCCTCTGGCCTCAGTTTCTCCAATAATTAGTTTTATAGGCATGCAGCCCCAGGCCCAGGTAGTCCTCAGGTGAAAGGTTAGAACGAGAAAGAGTGTATTGATTGAGATAAGGCAGACTCCTAAAGACCAATGCGGCATGCTCTCATTCATGGAGGACTCCTAGCTCTAAATCTTCAACTATGAATACATATCATACAGTGACTGCAAACGCTAGAAAAATAAAAATGGACCGTATCTGGTAAAAGGTGAGTGGGGGTGGGGGTGGGGTCAGTGGAGATTGAAATAGCAGTGTGCAATGTACAAATCACCTGTGTTGAAATGGGAGGACAACACACTAATTACGAAAGGAATGGGATATAAATTCAGAAGGAGAGAGAAAGGTAAGCGCATTTGGAGTCACAAGGAATCGTACTATTAACTCTTCCTTAAAAAATGCTGTACTGCATACTCACAACTATATATATATAGTTTAATTGAATTTTTCTCATTCGAATTGACAATAATGCCTTCAAGAGGCAAAGATCATCTAACAAAACCCCAAGCACTAGGCATGAGAAGCCTACTTCTGAGGTCTTAGTCAAATTCAGCCCAGAGACTACCAAAATACAGCAGGCTATTGTCCTTGGTTGCCCCCTAGAGGCAGAAACTAACTCCTTATTGAAAATCTCCTGCATTTCAGACAAGGAGTCTAGAGCCCACTTGAGCTTGAATGGACCAGAAACCCTCCCTGAGAACTGGCTTTCAGGGTAACTAATCTTTTGATAATTTAAACTTTTCTGTTGCACGACAGCGATGTCTCAAAGGGGTAAGCACCTGTCATATGAGCATAAACACTGACATGTGTGTATCCCCAGCCACCACTGATTTGTAGAATGAGCATGGTAAAACTGCCTGCATTCCCTGGACATGAAGGTAGGGTGAGAAGCAGAGACTGAAAATAATTCTAGAAACTTGGCAGCTGCACTACGCAGGCCAATGTTCACTTCAAAGGCCCTGTCCTGAGATAGAAGGAGGAGACGGACAAGGACACCATACATCAGCCTCTGGCTTCTATAGGCAGGTGTACATACATGCTAAGTATGCATGCGTGTGCCTGTTCACATGCAAAGAGACCCATACCCAGGAATATCTCACACACACATGCGCGCACACACACACACACACACATACACATTTATTAAAAATATTGTAATCAAGGCCAAAAATATAATTTCTAAATTAAAGTATTAGCACCTTTATTTATGATGTTTTGGTTTGTTGTTGTTGTTTTCGTTTGTTCATTTGTTTGTTTTGTTTGGGGGTTGGGTTTTTTGGGGGGGTTGTTTTGTTTTGTTTTGTTTGAGACAGGTTTTCTCTGTGTAGCCCTAGCTGTCCTGGACTCGCTTTGTAGACCAGGCTGGCCTCGAACTCACAGCGATCTGCCTGCCTCTGCCTCCCGAGTGCTGGGATTAAAGGTGTGCGCCACCACGCCCGGCTGTTTATGAGGTTTGTTTGTTTGTTTGTTGTTGTTGTTCTTGGTGTCTTATATCCTTGTTGATAGCCACCGTGGTATGTTATCTATCCAGTAGTCAACCATAAATGCCTTTACTAACTAACAGATTTTAAATTCTCTTGAGCAATTGTTAAATTTATATATGACTGTCTATTAGCTCATATCGAAAGCTCACATAATTATACCAGAAATTATTTACTTAGTTTCTAGCTACTCTGGTAAGTATGGAAAACAATATTGACGTCCTTGATTAATCAAACATGAATTTATCTTGTAAGAAGAACAAGCAGACACATTTCTGGTGTGATATGCCAGGGTTAATATTTGCTATCATTTGGAGAGGAGCTGGTCAAACCAAGTAAACGGAGATGAACGGATCTCCAAATGAGCACGTCTATCAGTAACTGCTTGTTTTCCTGAGTGAAACGGATGCTGCTCAAATTCCCTTATATTAATTTTCTCTCCTAGCAAGAATAGAAGGGCCAGGTTTGTTTCTCTCTTCTCCTGTGACCCCTGGAGAGATCTCTGGGGAAATCATACAACACTTTCTGAAAGGCTTGAAATGAATTTCTGTCACTACCAAGCAATTTTCTTGTACAAACAAAAAATCCTTTGCTCCCCAAGGCTCACCCTACCATTTAGTACAAGGGCTGCAATATCTCGGTTTTCTTTTCTACAGCAAAGTGGCTGCCAGCTGGTCTTACAGCAGGACCACCTCTGTCTATTCCATGCTCTCTGCTAGTTGAACAGTGAGCAAACACATTTATAAGTACGGAATAGTCTCTGTGAAGTGGCAAAGTAGTAATCTCGCTTTGCTTATGTGTGATCAGCATTCACATCTCATTAAAACACACAAGGACCAGCAAGCATATTTTCACATCTGTAACAAAGATGACTTGAGAGAAATCATGATCATCACTGTCAGCACCGTGGTCTCGCCTTGTGGATTTGTGGTTTGAAAGATGAGTAGGGAAAATGAAACAAAGACACAGGAATGCCGGTTCAGCATCTCTCTGTCAGCAAATCATTTTCTACAGAGCAGAAAACAAACTGCTTCGTGTCTGCAGGGTCATCCATTTAAGGATGCCACAGCCCAATAGCTGGGACTAAGTTTATTACTGTTTAGTCATAAATCAACAGTAAAAATAAAGAAAAACTCTTCCTCCTGAGAAGAGTTTACATGGTGAAACTGTATTCTTATCTTTGCTCTTTGATCTGTATTCTATAATAAAAAATGTAATCTAAAATTAATTTTTCCTCATTATGGAAATTCCTGGATTTCTTTGTTTTGTTTATATTTAGCTTGACTTTGCTTCCAAGTCACTGAGAAAGATGTAAACCAAACTGTAGAGTTTCTGATTTCCGTCTCAGATTCCACTCTGTCAGTTAAGACAGGAACATGGGTAAGACAGAAGTGCTTCCATGAACTCGGTAAGGTTATTTCCCTCCAGTGAACACTGTGGATACAATTCAACAAAAACAGATTGACAGAAAAGCTAAAGGCATGGAAGAGAACAAAGTCTGTTCTGTGACGGAACAATACATGGGGGAAAGTTAACTGAAGAAGTGTGTCCTACCTTGGAAATATGACTAACACATTCTCAAGTACATGAATGGTCACGATTCTACTGCGTGAATCAACAGCAGTAACACAATGTTTTAGAGTTTTGTCCTATAGCTGAGTCTTCTGTTGCAATCCCACTAGCGTTTAGCAAGTTTTCTGTGTGGCTCTTTGAACTCTCTCACCCACTTTGCCCAGTAGTCCAACATTTACTAAGTAGCTTATATCACAGCTGAAGTTTCATAGTATCACATAGGAGAATAACTTTGTTCTAATATCATCAACAATACAGTTGTTCTTCATTATTTCTGCGTTCAATACATGTGAGTTTTCCCCATCCACAAAATTTAATTGTCACTCTAAGTTGTTCTTGAGTCACTCTCCAACCCTGCCTCCCCTCCCCCATGCCTGATAGGAATAGTTGGTCTGAAAGGAGCTGAGGCTGCGTGTTCCCCTCTTTCAGCTCCCTTGCTGCGTGCTGCATGGTAATTGTCCACCTTGTGCTATATGTACCTGAGGATGTTTACATGTATGCTCTATGTTTAAGTGGTTTCATAGTTAGGACGATGCCTCTGCATCCTGAATAGGCCTAATTGCTATTCTACACATTGGAAAGCTCCGGGATGCCTTGGGACATGTTAAGCTCCCTTTATATAACCCAAGTTGCACATAGTATCTTCCCCATGAGGACCACAGTATTAAATCAATGATGAATGTTAAATGCTGTATTTTAAAAGGAAACATATTCAGATCAAGGTTGCATGCTGATTCACTGTTGAAAATGTGGCCAGAGGCTTCGGGACAACTAATTCTCTATGTCTTAATCAGCCAATGGTTCAATATTTGCTCACTGTGTGGCAGTAATATGTACCCATTGCCTTTTTCATGTTTACCTTTCCAATCCCTTCCTGCTGTAGTCAGGTGGACCCCTTCTCTTGGCATCTGTGTTTTTGCTGTACTTTGTTATCCATGGCTAACTGAGAGAGCTGACACACTATGCTCAAAGCATCAGTTTCATCTGCTCCTTATAGTATAGATAAGTACATTATGTATGTAATCTAAAAATATGTTATTTTTCAATTATATTAGAACACATATTTCATGTTCTTTAATGAAACACTTCAATTTTAATGAAATAGAAAAATATCACATAAAACATTTAGTCAAAGAAAAGTAATTCAGTCTGAGGTTCACAAAACACTTTCCTGTCTGTTGTTTTAACCTGTGTGTCTAAGGAATGTTCCATGCAAGCTGGGGCAGAGAATAGGAGTGACAGGTGCATCCTGATACCAGAGCCGCACAGCAGCATGGTAACAACAGTGGTAACTGGACACCGTGGTTCACAGAACCAGCCAGAGGAACATCCTACGAGACTCAAAGGCATGTTCTAGTCTCTTTACCTGTGCCAGTCTTCCTTGACTTCCTCACAGCATCTTTATATGTATTTAACTAAGGATTCCACATCCTTCTTGTAGGACACGGATGTTTCACAATATGGGTCAGCATACAAATGTACTAACTACATGGTGTCACAATGTTTCCCCCTACTTAATAAAAATAAGGAAAAGAGGGGAAAGAGAGGAGGAAGATGAGGAAGAAGCATAAAAAGAAAGCTGAATGGAAGGTGGGAGTAGAAAACTGGGGATGCCTCAGAGGAGAGCAGACTCATGTAATGGGTCTATAGCACAAAGCAGCTTGCACTTCTTGATGTCTGTGAGTGGTTCAGTGTGCAACTATCTGAAACTGCGTCAGGAAATCCAGTGGTTCTCACCTCTGAATGCATCCTACACTCTCCTGATAGGATTGCTTCTACCACTACTCAATTAAGCTATTCTCTGGAAATCAGGATCAGAGTTTTTATTAATATTTATTTTTAAATAACACACATGAATAACAATGATGCACATTTCATTTTATCAGGATGAGGTTTCAGTTATTTGAATTGTAATGACAGCGTTTTTTAAAGATACCACATTCTTAGGTTATATTAATCTGGGCTCACATATACTGTGTATTCTTGATCATTTTCATTTCAAATAAAAACTTTGCAAATTCTGTATGATGTGTTAACATTGTATTTTAGGAATTATATGGAAGATAAATTAGAAAAAATACAAATAAAGTCAAGACAAACATAAACATTGTAGCCACACAAAAAAAAAGATGGATAAATATTCATCAGGAAAGTGTTATTGGATAAACACACTCTAAAAATAGCAGACAATGTACAAAAATGTTATGGCAACATGACTACAGTAAAATAGAGCTATGCTGCCCTGAGTGCATAGCTGGTAGAGATAGTAGAGAGATGTTTTCACATGCATGTTTACCGATGCCCAGCGCACAACCATTGTGGAATGGAAGGAACCTCCTTGTCGCACTGGGAACCTTTAGGCCACTGCAGTCAAAGACCATGGCCAATGCAACTTAGAGAAGAGAGTAAGTGGCATGAGGTTCCAAAGGTATAAGAGCACGATCTTTGGGAAACATGGCAGCAAGCAGCATGTACGGTGCCCGGAGCAGGAAGCTGAGTGATCTTGTTCTCACCTGCAAACACGAATCACTTCCAGTTTCCTCTCTGTAATTCTTGATGTTGACTCTCCTCAAACAGGAACTGGCTAACCTCCACTGGCCGAGTCTTCCTGACAGAGCTGATGATACCTGCATAAGACACAGGGATGCTATGTCTTGTGTCTGTTCAGACAGAGCCACCCACGGATGCACTTTGTGAATGTTTGACCTTGGGTCACTGACATTCAACTTGTTTTTTAGATGCTGCTTTGGAACCGGTCAAGCCACTCGTCATGTCTGAGGACTCATGTGGGTTTTTTTCCTAAGGGTGCTTCTCTCTTTCTTTTTAACAACAAAGTGTTAGGCATGGAGTTCTACTCAATAACAGGCTGCTAGTGGACTGGTTCTTTAGTTCATCTCTCAAAGGGCATGCAGCATAAAGCGTTCTGCCTCCAAGGGCAAAGCACCAGATCAGAAAATAAGCGAATGTATTCACCACCTCTCATCCTCTACAGAAGGCCCGTGCAGACACTGTGCAGCCGGGTTACGGTGATAACAACAGCAAAGGGTCAGGAGATTTGTTCTTGACCTTTTCTGTTAACAACTGATTTACGCCTGCATTGCACAACTGAATGAGCAGGTGAAACTGGAGCGTACTTCCTGCACGACTGCTGGTTCCTTGATCATCTTCTGGAGTTGTAGTCAGCTGCTGAAGGAGAGCGAGGAGATGTCCTCTCTGCAGTTCTGCTTCTGTTTGCGGTACCTTTGGAGTCACACGTAGACTGTCATGGCCTGTTCAGATGTCTTACAGAACTTCCCTATGTTTTCTTCTAGCTATTTCACCCACTCGTGTCTCACGTTTGAAATCCAGATCCACTTTGAGCAGGGGTTGTGTTCATACAAAGTGTTCAGGGTACAGTCTTAATCTTCCACACACATATCCAATTTTCCCAGAACCCCTATTGGAGAGTCTGCCTCTTCTATAATGTTTGCTTTGTCACCTTTGTGAGGATCATGTGGCTATAGCGTCATGGAGATGACTCTGGGATGTGGGGTCTTCTTCGTGAGCTTTGTGTCTGCTGTTTGTCATTGACATTCTGTTTTGGTAGCTGAGGTTCTGTATTATGTCCCAAAATAAAGTACTGTGATGCCTAAAATGTGTTGTTCTTGTTTAAAATTGCTTGGGCTATTCAGGGTCACTTGTGATTTCACATGAAAATGTAATGCCTTTTGTAAACAACTAAAGAAGTAATCAGAAGAAGAAGGAGCCAACTTTCAGAATAGGGAAGGAATGTCATCTTGTCACTTGCAACACAATGGATGGCCATGAGAAACACCATATTAATCAAAATATGCTGAAAAATTAAAGTTCTACATGTTTCCTGATGTGTAAGTTCTAAAACAGTTGTCCTGGAAGAAGAAAAATCGTTGCTAGAGTTTGAGTAGAAGGAGAATTTGTTACAGTAATTTTATATTGGATTGATGTATGATTCATAAATATACTGAAATACCACACTGAAGCCCATACTTTTTTCACAATAAACATATGATAATAAAAAAATGTATTTGAATCTAAAAATACAATATAACATACAATAACCCCATGTGATGGGGGGGACATACTATGTAGGGTCATTCTTTGAGACACACTAGGCGCCCAGTGCAGCACCACAAGATTTGTACCAACTGAGTTAGAGAATCATCTCATAGAAAACATGCTTTGACAGTGTTCCTTCAATAATTGCATATGAGCTCTGACTTATAGCAACCAGAGTCTGTGTGTCTTCCTTCCTGGCATGAAACATGAGTATCTGCAGCTAACTGTGATGTACCTTACAAGAGTGCCTAACAGCACAGAGGTGCAGGCTGGGGCAGGGCTTGTGGAATGTCTTCCATGTTTAGAATTTGGTGCATATTACAGCTGGTTCCCTGTATTTCACAAGCCATGGAGAGTCCTCACTGCAATCTTGTGGGCAGTAATGAGATCCCAGTCCCCACCCTCTCCTTAAATGCCTTATTTTAGGATTTTTTTCTGGAGAAAGGCTTTCTCCTACTGAGAGAGCAGAAGTAACCATTAACAGTTGTTCTTCCCTGGCAGGTCTCCTTCAAACGAGTAAAAAGATAGGGTAGCCATCTGTTTTGGTTTATCCTGTGCGGTCCTGTTGATCATCCCAACTGGATGTAATCATTAATCATGTCCCTGTTAATTCCCACAGAGTGGCCCAAAGCTTGTAGGTGTCACCGAGTAGATATCATATACTGGGTATAAATATGAAAATATGACATTTTAAAGGAGAAACCTCACTGTTGAAAATAAAGAATATGAACAGATAATAAAGTTAGGTTGTTTGGCTTGTAAAAGAAGAATTATGAGAGAAATACAAAAGAGTATGGTTATTCAACCTTACTCACAAGAATCATATATTTCCGTGCTAATGCATTCTAAGACATCGTTATAATCCCAGCCTGTGGTGGACACAGGAGGAGAGCAGGCGTGTTAGACAGGAACCTGCATGCTGCTCATGTGGAATATGCACTGGCTAGGCTTTCAGGAAGGTTGTGTCCGTTAATCTCCCTAAACCACACCAAAAGCCGTGAAAGGTATTCTGTACGGGGAGTTATTGTCTAACCCTTTTGCTGGAAGAAAGTCTAGATCAGGAAATAAACAGCAGACAGGTGTGATTGCGCCACTTACTGAGCAAAGTGATGCTATACAAGGCTTGGTCTAACCCAGTCTTCTCTCAGGTTTGCATTAAGATACTATAATATCCTCAGAACTTCTAATGGTCCTTGTTCAACACATTAGACTTTTTATTAACATATCTCTGAAGTGCAGGATTTGTCTATACTCCCATACTACCAAAGCTTGCTGGATAAGTTAGCCATCTAAGGTAAAAGCAACCAAGGTTTCAAAGCACCCTTTCACGTATTATAATTACTAAATTAAATAGTTTTGGAAACACCTAATGCTGTGCTGTATATTCAGAGCTGCTGTGGTGGCACAACCGAGGAAAGCAGGTGACGGTGACTGGAAGGAAGCTTCTGTCTCTCTCTGGACAAGGAAACAATTTGTTCATTTTATTACATACAGAGAGTCATGAATTCATAGTATATGCCCCAGCCACATTGTGGAAGGTAGTTCATATTGCTGAACAGGAATCTAACAAGTTCATGGGGGCCTAAATCAACACACTTTATAGTTTAGAACGTGATATCAATTAAAAATCAGAAATAAAAGAACTAAAATTCTAAAGGAGTAAGAAACACCTTACTTTAAAAATATTTTTTTATATATAATGCTTAAGAAATTCAATAACAACACTAAATGTAATTTCCCTGCATGAAAAATACAGCTTGATGGTCACATTTCCCCTTGTTGCCTGGGAAGGCTTCAGGAAGTCCCTAGGGGTCTTCAGCTGAGACCCCAAGGCCAGTAAAACTCAGGGAAGTCCTAAGTCCAGCCACCAGACAGGTTCTTGAGAAATTTCCTCATGTGTGCACCACAAGCTAGGTGCAGCATGGAGTGACATAGGAAGGAACTGTGAAACACTGGGCCAGTAATGCATGTGTGACTCAGGAGCAGTTTATCATACTTTGACCGGTTTCTTGAAACTAACTGAGACTTGAATGCACTATCCTCCTATCACGCTCGTCCCAGACCCTCCTCATCTCACTACCCACACAACTTCATGTTATTTGTCTCTCTTAAAAACACATAATCAAAAAGCGAGAATTAAAAAACAAAACAAATCTCTGAAATCAAGAGTCTAGTTTATGTTGGCTAGCCAATCCTGGTAATGAGCTTGTCTGGAGTGAGTTCAATGTACCCAGTGCTGCACATTCTAAGAAAACTAATTTTCCTCCTAACAGCAGCTCTCATTTGTGAATATCTGCTGGGCAGGGTGTGCAGCTTGTGCCAAATTTTGCTTTGTGCTAGGAACTTGTTTGGCTTAGATTTGTGCAGGTATTGTGTGTGCTGTCATAGTCTTTGGATTTATATGCGCTTCTGCCCTGTTGGACTTGAAAAACTATGTTTCCTCGGAATTTTCCATCAACTTTGGCTCTTACAGTCTCTCTGCCCCTTCTTTGGTGTTGTTCTCTAAGGCCTGAGGGGAGGGCTATCTACTCCAAAGCCTCCTTCTCTCTTCGTGTTGTCCGGTTTTTTTTTTCTCTGTGTTGTCGTTTTCTATAAGAGAAGCTTCAGTGGTGGTGGCTGAAAGATGCACTGATCCATGGTTATATCAGTATGTCCTTAGGAGTCTTTTTCTTTGCTATTGCTATGTTCTACTAGCAGAGTAAAAGGCTTTCATCTACAGTGCATGAACTATCTTGTCTCAAGTTCTCAGTATTATTAAAAATACAAGGTATGCGTTTCATCTCATGGAGTGGATGGTTACTCCTATAGCATTTGTGCCACTGTTGTACAAGTGGCCATGCTTTACCAGCAACTCATTGTTAGAGCTTGCAGGGATCGAAGCTGGTTCAGACTGATAATTTCTTTTCTTTTCCAGCAGCTTATATACATACCTTACAGTACTATGAATGTTGTCCAGCAGGAGTGAAGCTGTCAGTTGATTTCTCCATGTTTTATTTTGTAGGAATGTGATATCTTCAGCAGTAGAGCATTGCTGTCAAGTTGGGGAGGGCTGGTCTATGGGACCTCTGGCCGACAAGGAAAGATGTAACTCATTCCTGGCACTGGTGGCTTTATTTGGTGGCCTATGAAGCCTGGTTCTGGTATTGTTTTCTCCATATAGGGTGACTTCACTTAGTTATTATGTATTATAGGTATGCACTTTATGAAGCTTCTGCAGTTGTAGGTTTTCCTATGGCCTTTAAAAGGCCATTAGTGTTAATTGTGCGTCTACATCTCTTCTCTCCCCTCTCTCCCCTATCCTCACGTGGTCGGCCACACTTAGTCCTCCATTCCAATTTCCCTTTTCCCTGTTCAACACTATAGTTTATTTCCTTCGAAGATGTCTTTCCCTCCTAGTCCCTTAGCAACTACCTAAACTCTGCGGGTATTCTAAGTGAAGCTCTCACATACAGCATAAAAGCTAGCATCCACATATAAGAGAACTAACGGAGCACGTGTTCTTCTTGGTCTCACTTACCTCACTCAGGATGGTGTTTTACAGTTCTATCTATCCAGTGAACTTTACTCGTCATTTAAAGTGTGTCCTTATGACCCTCCGAAGTTCCTCTATCTGCTGTAATGTCTCCCTTGTCAACATTAATTTTTTTTTTTACTAACTTTGATTTTCTCTCTTTCTTTTGGTTAATTTGCTAATGGCTTGTCCGTATTCTTTTTTTTTTTTTTTTAAAGAACAAACTCTTCAATTTTTTTTTATTATTTCTGTGCATTTTTTTGTTATTTTCATTTCATTAATTTAGCCCTGAGTTTATTTATAGCACCTCCTTTTTATTTCATGGGTTTTTACTTGTGTTTTATAATGCTTCCAAGTTTGTCACTACAGTTTTTATATGGGGCCTCTCCAGTTTTTAATGTAGGCACTTAGTGCTATGAACTATGCACTTAGCACCCCATGCACTGTGGCCCCTAGGTTTTGGTATGTTGTGCTCTCATTGTAATTCCATTCTAAAATGTTTTCATTTTGCAGTGAGTTGTTAATTTTCTTGTATCTTTTAAAACTTGCTTATAATCCTACTACGTGATTAACATTAGAGAAAATATGAGGGGTTTTTGTGAAGAAAGCATATTGCTCAGGGTTCACATGTAACCTTCTGTAAATGTCTATTATGTTGTTCTGGCTTATGAATCTCTTTAATTACATAGTTTCTTTGTTTAGTTTTTGTCTGGCTGTCCTGTCTCCTTGTTCTTGTGATAATGGATTATTGCAGTTACTCTTCATCACTGTGCTGGGCTCAATACGTGATTTTAGGCGTTACAGTGTTTACATAGGGTGTTCTTTGTAATTTGGTACAAAATGTTTAGAATTACCGAATCCCATGACAGGACATTTTCCTTTGATGAGCATACATTGTTCTTCTCAATCTCTTCTGATGATCTTTGGATCAATATTATTTTGCCTGATATTAAAATGGCTACATCTGCTTCCTTATTAGTTCTGCTTGCATGAAATACCTTTATCCTTTTAGTACAAGATAATATCTTTACTTAGATGCTGAGGTATATTTCTGGGAGTCAGCAGAAAGATCTATCCTATATTCTAATCCAATATGCCAGTCTGTGTCTTTTTATTTGAGAATTAAGACCATGAACATTGAGAACGGTTGTCAAACAGTATTACTAATTCCTGTTATTCTGTTTTCCTCTTAAATCTCATTTGGTTAACTGAGATGAATTATTCCTTGTACCCTCTTAGATATACTTAACCATGTCTTGAAACTGAACTTTTTTTTCCTCATTTCCTCCGTAGTGGGCCAGAACTTTAATTGTTTTAGCTTGTTTTTATTAGGAAATTGTTTTGCATTCCCATTTGATATTGACTGATAGTTTCTCTAGGTATAGTATTCTGGGATAGCATCTGTGTTCTTTCAGAATTTAGAGAACAGTGGTCTGGGCTTTTCTGGCTTTCAGAGTCTCCATTGAAAAGTCAGGTGTTGTTATAATGAGCCTTTTTAAAAAATATGTTACTTGATATTGATATTATTCCCTTCCATTTTTATATCCTTTAACTTTTCTATATATTTAGTGTATTGGTCATTATGTCTTTAAGGAAATTTATTTTCCAGTCCTGTGCATTTGGTGTTCTGAAAGCCCCTTACACATCTATAAATGCCTCGTTCTTTGGATGTGGGAAGCTTTACTCCGTAATTTGTTAAAAACATTTTCTGTGTATTAATTCTCAAATTTTATTCCTTCATCCATACTTTTTATGCATAGATTTAGTTTTTTCATAGTTTCTCAAATTTCCTGAATATTGTATGTTTTGATTATCTTAGATTTACATTTTTCTTAACCTTAGTTATCTATTACTTCTATCTTGTCTTGGCATATGAAACTATTCCCACCACTTTATTCATTCTATTGCTGAGGCTTTCCAATAACCTTTTTGTTTGACTTCTTGAACTTTTCACTTTGAGTTTTATCTGTTTAGCTTCACTTGAGTGATGTATTACTTTGTTAAATTTTATTTTCATCTCTTAAAATGATTTATTCAACTGTTTATGATTTGTATTCTTCGTTGAATCATTTAGTCACCCTTTTTATGCTCTATGAGCATATTCTAATAACTATTTTAAAGTTCTTATCTTGTGTGTTATCAGAATTGCTCTTCTCAGGGAACACTACAGTAGGGGTACTGGTTTCTCAAAGCAACATATTGTTTTAATTGTTCATGTTTGCTTTGTGCATGATATCCATACACCAGGAGTTACAATGTTTGTGGTGTTTCTTGGTGTGGGAATCTATTCTAGCCTTTGTTGGGGAGGGGTGTGTTTGGTCCTTTAATGGCTGTTATTTCAATCTATCACATTGTAGACAAATTCAATAATGATTGGCTGGTTTTAAGTCTTAAAGTCTTTCTGGGATTAGGGATTCAGACTCTGTGCTTGGTATTTTTCTGTCAACTTAAAATAAATGAGATTCATTTGAGAAGAAGGAACCTCTGTTGATAAAATGTCCCCACTAGATCAGTCTGTGATGTATTTTCTTCTTGATTGAAGTGTGAGAGCCCAGCTAACCATGGGTGCTGCTGCCTCCGAGCAGGTAGTGGTCTTGTGAAAATACTCTGAGCAAGCCAGAAAGAGCAAGCTGGTAAGAAACATTCCTCCACAGTCTCTGAGTTACGTCCTATCTTCTGGCTCCTGGCCTGAAGTCTTTGTCTGATTTCCCTGCATGAAGGACTATTACCAGGGCATGCATACTGAAATAAATCCTTTCCTCACCAATGTAATTTTTCCATGCTATTGTTATCACAGAAATAGAAATCTCTAATTAGGACAGACTCTGCTTTTTCTCAGATTTGAAGTTCTGTTGAATTTTTGCATTTATATCCTAAGCAGTCCAAGCTAACCTGAATGGGGATGAGAGGTACAGGAGGCAGAAGAAAGGGATTGGTGGACGTGTTCTAAATAAGGTGCTCTGCCCACCTACAAGAACGGCAGCAAATGCGGAACATGGGAGAAACAACAGGGCAGCATCACAGGTGGAGGTGTGTCCCAAAGTAGAGATGGACCAGGAGGAGTAGCAGAACTGGTGGCAGGCACAGGGCTGCGAGCAGCCGAGGGTGACCAGAGTGACAGGAGTGCGGGGTAAACATGGGGATGAACTGGAAGAGCTTTGACAAGGGTTTCAGAGGGAGACATATTGTGCAAGTTCATAAGTTTAATGGCATGAAAATGTGCTGCAAGGGACAGTGGAAATAGATATATATTCTATTATGAATAATACATGTGAGACATTAAGTTTTATAATTTTTAAATTTTTATATTTAACTAATATTTTATGCTTTAATGGTATACCATCAAATGTATTACAAATTAACTAATAGAAAGTATTAAATATATTTAAATATGTTTAAGTGTTAAATTGTACTTTTCCATATAAGTTTTAATTTTCCTCAGTAAAATTTTGTAAGAATTTTGGAAACAATTTAGAAAAAGCTACATCTGGGCTTAATAAAAAGGGGGCTATTTTTACAATGCTTTCATGAAAATCACTTTTTATGTCAAATATTCATTCCGGTATCCAGTCCTAATAGGAGTTTGGTTTGGAAAGCATGTTTCTTGCCATGAGTACTTCCTCTTACTAAAAAAAAAAAAAAAAAGTAATGGTATCAACTTTTATAACCATACTAAAATGTTTCTATTACTGGTTAAATCATTGCTAATCACTTACCCTGCCTCACTTAGCTGCAAGTGCACAGGATAACGCATAGAATGCAGCTCTTACTTGAGAATGCTTCAGATGTTAAGTCTCATAAGATGCCCCACAGATTAGGGACCTCCTGTAAAGATGTCTCCGTGTGACACAAAGATCTTGCTATGGCATCACCTGTCTCTCATCTCAGAGAAATCTGTGCTCCTGAGCTTGGAGCTGGGTCATTTTGATCTACCAGTCAAGTGTAGGGCACAGACAGTTGCTTCTGAATCTCTTGCCTCAAATCTTCCAGCTTTCATCCCCAACTTCACACATCAGCTGGAAAAAGGATGAAGGACTCAGTCCCCAGTCATCCCCCATCCATGTTTACTGTATGCTATAATGGGCAGTCTCTCAGCCACTCCCCCCATCCTGTGGTTTCTGCTATGTACACCTGAGTGTGATAAATGCTGGCTGCCTGTGTCCTGGGATTGCACCTTAGTAGTAGGCTGGGGCCTGCAGTGAGCTGTGCCCTTTGTGTTTGTCTGTATCCACTTGGAGGACATCTTGTTATATTAAGGGTAAGGGAAGCAGAGAGGAATCTGTCCTTAGCACAAATACCCAGTTGATTATCTAGAACAAATATGTCTTCAGTTTCTTCTTTTGTGTTTGCTATTATTTCCATAAATTTTTAAATGATATCTTAATCTCTCCTCATTATTGTCCTGCAGAAAAACAGAACAGTAGGATATTGTAATAATAGCCTCATGAGGTGTCAATGTTAATAAGTTTAAAACCTTCGGCACAGCCTGGCAGAGAGGCAGTCAGAAGGGCACTCAGTCTGATGAGGTGGCTGTTGGAATTGTCCCGCCCCCCCCCACAAAGTAGTCAATTGTTTGGCTGCTTAGCGTTTATAGTAAGGCCTTCCCTAGACAGAATGACATCATGTACATTATGGAAAGTAAAGTATTTTGCTCAGTATAGTGATTTAAACATTAACCCCATTAGCTCATCAACTATATGAGTGTGTGTGTTTGTATGTGTATGAGAGTGTATGAGTGTTGTGTGTGTGTATGTGGTGTGTGTGTGAGTGTATGTGTGTGTGGTGTGTGTGTGTGTGATGTGTGAATGTATGTGTGTGTTGTATGTTTATGTGTATATGTGTGTGTGTGCTTTTGTGTGTGTGTGTGAGAGAGAGAGACAGACAGACAGACAGACAGAGAGATAGAGAAACAGACAGTATGAGCTTGTGTGTATGTATATATACATATATGTATATGTGTGCGTATTTGCTTTCCCAGCAAATCATTTATCATAATATTTGAAAAATGCCTGGATTCTCTTTGTAAGTTTATGTATTGTATCAACCAAGTATGTATATTAATTTCCACATTTATTTGTTCATCTGTTGACACCTTATCAAATGGCTGAAGGACTGAGGCATCAGCTAGTTACCTCTTATGGCTCACCTAGTTGGTGACTCTGGTCTCAGTATGATGGTGTGGCAGGTACCATTCATGTCACCTATGATAGTGAGGTACCTATGAAAGAGGAAGTGGAAATGTGATTTATCTTAAGGTCATATCTCATAATGACCCTAGGACTTTTTCCAGGAGGGTTGGTTTTTTGAGACAGGGTTTATCTTGTATTTCTGGTTGTCCTATACTTGCTTTTGTAGGCCAGGATGGCCTTGAATTTACAGGGATCTGCCTGCCTCTGCTTCTCTGAGTGCTGGGACTACAGGTGTGCACCATGAAGCCTCTTCTGGGACATTTTTACTATACTCTGTTGGCTTACAAGCCAGACTGGGAGCCTGGGCCTGGACAAAGGACTCTTCCTTTCCTTCAGTAAGAGGAAGGGTACACTTTGAAGATAAGCTACAAGGTTCATTTCCTGGTAGTCTAACACTTTTCAGTGAACAATATATCATGACACAACATTGTTAGCTACAAACCTCATATTCAGTATCCACAAGGTATAAAATAAACAAAAAAAATCACAAAGAAAATACCACAGTGTTTTGAGTAAACTTATTCATAGCTGTCCTGAGGTGCATATGGCCTATAGCCCAAAAGGTGAACATGCCTGCTAGGAAGTTGGTGCCCACAATGTAGGGACTGCTCAGCTGCTGCCTCTGCCACCAGACCAAAGCTACTGCTACAGCAGCAGAGATAGCCCTGAGCACTCAGAGGAGCTGAGCCTACCACCACCACCACCCCCTCCCACAGACACAAAAGCTATGGTGCCCTGCCTCAAGCCTCAGCCTGGGGCCAGCAGTAGCAGTCTGCCCCAAAGCCTTGGCAGCCCACCTCCAAGCTGTCCTGGCCTGCTGCTGTCCACTGCCCCCTCCCCAGCTCTGTGACAGGATGCCTTCCCCAAGCTGTGGGGAAACCACTGCTCCTGCCTCAATCCTTGAGCCCATTGTATCACCATCCCCAAGAGCTATGTCTAGCCCTTGAACACTGGGCCAATAAAATTTAAAGTGTCTTGCTGCCAGCCCTCTTTCCCTCCCTGGGGCTGCGGAGACAGGAGACAAAAAGGTGGTGGCTAGTAACAGGAGCTCTCCAAGGTGACGACTAGTCCTACCTCAGATGACTGTCCTGCCGCCTCCATGGGAACTGTCCATGGTAGCAATAATCTTTCCTGCTTCAGCCTGCTGCCTTCTCAATGGACTCTTTGATACATTGTAAACTTTATTACCCCTCAAGGGAGAAAAGCGGCCAGATCACTGCCCGAGAAAGCTCCAGCAGTCCAGCACCCGCCACAGGAGACCTCTGTAACTGCAGTCTCCAGCTCCTCAGTAGGACTCATCCCAGATTATGTTAATTTGGGATGAGACGTCTGAAGGAAAACCCTCCAATCCCTAAGCTTCCCCTCCACTTGGGCATGAAAAAACACCAAACTCAGGTTTTGGAAATCCCTGGCCCAGAAAGCTCCGCCCTCTAGGAAACCCTATATAAAGGCTGTGTCTGCCCAGTTCCCTGCTGCCTTCTCCCAGGAACAGAGGCAGCCACTCCTGGATTTGTCCCTCCAATAAATTCCTTTTAAGAGATGTACTGCCTCCTGTGACTCTCTCCTTGAAAAAAGAAGGAGAAGAGGAGGAGGAGGAGGAGGAGGAAGAGGAGAAGCAGGAGGAGGGAGGAAGAGGAGCAGGAGG
This sequence comes from Acomys percivali, assembly GCA_907169655.1. Lineage (NCBI taxonomy): Eukaryota > Metazoa > Chordata > Mammalia > Rodentia > Muridae > Acomys > Acomys percivali. The sequence continues at coordinate 3,491,680 of OU015744.1, forward strand.
AGGATGGGGAGGATAAACAAAGAAAGAGCTGAGCTCAGGCACCAAGGATCCTCAGATACTCAGGGTTCAGGATTCCGGGCAACCCTTCCTTTGAAAGCTACATGGTCTCTGTTGAGGAGGCTTCCTCTCAGAGTTGTGAGGTTCCTGGGCTAGGGTGCCTCAGAATCGCTTGTGACACTGTCCCACCTCAGGGCTGGGATACCTTCCCATCTCTCCAAATTGTGGACACTCTTCCACCTGAGTACCAGAAGGCAGCCCACCACCCACAGGACAACACACAAGTTCAAGGGAGATAAGAATATTTGCACATATGTCCTCTTTATTACCTGGCTGTTGAACTTAGCCATGAGAGCTAAACATTTAAAGTTACTGTTATGAATTAAAATAAATAACCCCAATGTTCACAACACTTACTTCTTTACCATAATATCTTTATAAATTATACCTAGCAAGAAACATGTGCACTAAATATTCGAGCCTGTTGGCATTCCTTATAGGAAGCATCGGGAATCAAATTCTTCATCAAGCAGGTCTCTGGTGTAAGAGGAACTAGGGACTGCATTTTATTTATGGGGCTTCGGACTTTGAGGGAGTAAAGAAAGAGAAACACATAATAGGCATTTTGAAGGAGTCCTGTCATTCACCTTCCACAGAGACATTTCCTGTCACTTCATTGTAAGGAGCAGGGGCCACTGTCTATCTTAGCACACAGCAGAGCTTTCCATATCTCTCAATGACAAGTCCATTGTGTGGACAGATGTGTATGCTCTATTTACATTTGAAAAGGGCTTTGTAAACAGCAGCATGGCCTGTGATACCTAGTAATTGAATATTCAACTTTTTGAATTGCTAAACACACACACACTCTCTCTCTCTCTCTCTCTCTCTCTCTCTCTCTCTCTCTCTCTCACACACACACACACACACACACACACACACACACACACAAAGTTGCCATGTGATAGCAGTAGACCAAAGTGGATCATCTGAGTCTCCCATGTTCATCCTTTCCATTTAATTCTATCAAAGGAGCCATTAACAAAAGCCCCAGGACAAAGCACTTTCAGAGTAGAACATGAGGGAAGGCTGGAAATTAAGCAACTGCTGAAGTCATGCTTCACAGACGTGGCTGATGTTCAAAGCCGGTGAAAACTGAGCATTTGCTACACAGTATTTTCTAGCTTCATATGTGTCCAACAATGCATGGCTCCAATCAAGTAATGTCATTTCCATGAAAAGAATTTTACCCTTTAATTATTTGACAGAGGCAGACCTGTGTTTCATTAAAACTTTAGAGTGTACTGGTAATAAAATTTGTATTAATTACACCTGGCTTGTTCTACAAAATCAGGATAAGAACAGTGTCTTGTCCGTCTGTTCTGTCCCATTCTTCCGTGTCTCCATGCGTGTCCTCCCACCACACCCCCATCCTGCTCCTGGCAATGGGCAAAGAGTCAGCACCTTCTTGGTGGTGGTAATCTTACACCAGTCAAGGGCAGAGAAGCCGGCAGTCCTCTGTTCTTCCTAGCTTGATACCTGGCTTTGTGGCCAAAACTTATGCCTGGGACTCATAAAAACCAAACCAAATTAAACCCAGGCATCTCTGCTGAGGAGAAGAAAGAAACAGAAACCCTCAGGCAGCCATGCCACTTACAGACCTGCCCTTCAGTGTGTGGCATAAGTGGGCCACAGCCATTCACTTACCACCATGCCACAGGTCACCCAGGGGCCAAACAGCCATGTGATCAGCCTGCAAAAGGATCCAACACACTGTGCAAGAATATGGTGGTCAGATGAGAGAGAAAGCAAAGTGGAGCCGCTTGAACATTAGGAAGAGAGATGGAGACTGGAGGATGGAGGATGGAGAGTTATAGCCTGTTATGAGTGGCTGGCCCTGCCACCTGGAGCCACGGTGAGGTGCCAGCTGCAACTACAGCTGAGGGTCACGTATCAGTCCATGGCTATGCAGGGGTTGGTGGTGCAGACATCCAGGGCTCATATTACCACCAGACAACATGAGGAATGTTCCTGGTCAGGGCAGCTGCTGGAGGCCATGTGCATGTCCAGAGGCTGTGCATAACTAGTCCTGCCCCTCACTAGATTTGGCCTCTTCTCTCACCATGGGCAACACTCAGCAAAGCAGGTTGTGTACCTTGCCCAGGCAATACAGGGGAGCTGGCCCTGGTGGCGAGGGTGCAGGTGAGGCTGGCCCCAAGGGTGTGAGTGGGAGAGTTGACCCTGGCACCAATCTCCAGTAAGGGGGACTAGGCATGGGCGAGAAGCCTTTCTACTGTTGCTTCTCACTTCCTGTGACAGTTGGGAAACTTGGCTCTGTCCCTTGCCAGCTGCAGCACTCAGGAAAGCAGCACAGTCAGAACTGTGCCCCTGAGGTAGGTGAGCCAACCCCAAGGCCATGAGCAAGAGAAACAGTTGGCCTTGCCACTCCTCTGCCATGAGATGGCATGTGTGCCCTCTAGCCCCTTACCACCTGCAGCAGTCAGACAAGCTGGCCTGGGGGTCATGAGACCAGCTGAGCTGCCCCTGCTCTTCACTGGCTGCAGTATCTACGAGAGCAGGCGCTGCATTTCACCTGAGCAGCACAGTCGAGCTGGCCCTGGTGGAGGGTGTACAGTACGGCCCAGAAGCCATGAGTTTGGGAGAACTGGCTCTGCCGTTTATCTTGCATTAGGTGGCATGGGTATGGGAGTGACCCCCTCCCCTCCCCTTCCCCTCCCCACTCACCCCCTGTAGTAGCAGGGAGAGCTGACCCTGGGATCATGACAGTGGGAAAGCTAGGCCTCCCCCATCACTGGCTGTATCACTAAGGAGATATGCCCCTGCCCCTCACCTGGTCAACAGAGTGGAGCTGGCTCTGATAGTGAAGGCACAGGTGAGTCAGGCCCGAGGGGGTGAGAGCGGGAGAGCTGTACAAGCCCCTCAGAGGCTGCAACACTTGGGAGAATGATTCCTGCACATTGATTGAGCAACACAGTGTAGCTGGCTCTGGAATCATGGGGGCAGGCAAGCAGGCCACAGGACATGACAGCAGGAGAGATGACTCTGCCACCTGTCTATGGTAGCATTAGGTGGTCTAGCTAGAGCAGTGCTGGAGAGTGCACCCCAGTGGAGTGAATAAGGGGACCTGGCAGGATGGCCAGCTCAGCTACCACCCAGACTCAGATCCAAGGCTCTGAATTGGCCCACCCCACCTTCTATATGAGCTGCTAATGGTTGGGACATGTCAAAGGGCCAGTCCTGCTGCTCTGAAGATGCAGAGCAACAACAGGCTAACAGGGAGAAGTCCCATGAGGATGCAATATTGATAGTGTCACGGAAGCCAAAGGTCTTGAGGCAGACCAATGACTCACTGCAGTGAACATTTGCAAGTGAAGATGTGTGGACAGAAGGAACACACTGTGACCTCCCTGTGGCTTCAGCTTCCATGGTGAGATGTTTTCCACACTTTGTTTTTGTTGTTATTGTAGGTGTTTGTTCATTTGTGTGTGTTTTATTTTGGGGGAAGTTTGTAAGAGCAAAAGGTGGGTATGACGGGATGAGTGGATGAAGAGGACTGGAGTGCATGATGTATAACTCACAAAGGATCAACAAAAAATTAAAATAAAACATCAACGGCATCTCAGCCGTTCAGGTAGTATACACAGCACACTTGGACAATATGCAGAGTCTTAGCAAGAAATACTTAAAGAATTAAGAGAGAATTTTTCAGGTTTGTGTATCATCTTCTTCTTAGAGACACGGTCTTACACGTGTGTCCCAGGCTAGCCTCCAACCCATGATTCTCCTAAATATTATTTAAAACTTGTGACCCTCCCATCCTAGCCTTCCAAGTGCTGGGATCACAGAAGCCTACTAGCGTGCCGATTTTATATTGTTCCTGAGATCAACTCCAGGCTTCCTACATGCTAAAAAAGCACTCTACAATCTGAACCATATACCCAACCCAATTGTCAAAGGTGTGAAGCATAAATGTCTATAAATTCTTGAAATGATGTGACATTTCTCAAACTTGTTAGCCTTTCTGAATTTGTACATACATATAATGTATCCATTACTTTTCCCTGTATTTTTTTTTGTTCATGCTAGAGCAGAAGATAGATTTTATAAACATACCATCAGGTGATGTTAATTTCAATATGAAAATTATGCCATCATATGTTGTTTTTGTCTTGTTTCTGCAGGAATTCCTATCCTTGGAAAGAATCATTCTTCACATTCCAGTCCATAGTGCAATTGAAGCCTGAAACTGACTTCTATCGACCTTTTTGAAGATGAGCTTCCAGGAGAATCTGCACTGTGGATACTAAGGCAGCTCTGTTGACTAAGGAGAGAAAAGGATTTTTCCTGTGGTTCCTCTCAAAGCCATTTAGCTTGTAAGGCAGAAGGTGTGTCTTCTTGTAATAACTGAGTTTTCTTCTTTCCTTTTCCACTCTCACTATACTTAGTTCACATCATTTTCTTTCCTTAACTCTTTATATCACTTCCTGTGCTCTTTACTGGTTACAAAGCAGTAGTTTCCTGTGTAACTTTTCAACCATTAAAAAAATGCAAGCAAATGTGTTACTTCCTATTCTGCCCACAAACAGTGGATAGATAAATGCTGCCTGTAGGCTGTGGTTTGCTAATGCTGGACTTTAAAAGGTAGATATTATGTAAGGTGTCATGAGTCTTCAACAACCTCATAGATACATCAAGAGAGTCAGAGACCAAGGTAATAAAGGAGAAAAAAAAACATTCAAACTCATGTGTGTAGATTAGCAGCAGTTTAAAAAAAATTATGAAAATAAAAAATCACAACTCCAGCTTACTTTTCTGTAGAGTGGGAAGCCCAAGATCAAATGTGGCACATATTTAGTGTCATTTTTTGTACCAAATAGTAGGTTAGGCTCCATTCTCTCATCCTCCCTGATTTAACACACAGTAGAATGGACGCATGAACCTCTTTGGGCTGCTTGTGGGCATGACTCTCCTTGCAGTGCTGTCATGATACCACTGTCAAGACCTACCTGCTGATCATCACTATCAGGATTTTCACAGATGAATTGAGGTAACAATATCAGATTATAAAACCCCCAAATTAACACTTAAATCAACTAAGGATTTTCACTGAATGCCAAATTTACTCATACAGTGTAAAAACCATACCCCCAGGCATCACTCTTTATCCTATTTATGATATCATAATGCACAATTATGATGAGAGGAATTTACCTTTAAATAGATGAGTCATGCAGGGTGATGTCATGCTTAGCATGATCAATGATGGGAAAAGCCAACTTAATATTTTTATAATGCAAATAAACACATTTACCTGTTGTGGTTTTGGTTCTGAAAAGAAGTTTACCAGAACAAAGCTAACAGTAATGTGAGAACAATCAGAAACGCATCCGGTGAAAGCCTGGCTTGGGATATTAGCACTTATCACTCATGCAAAACCAAAAGAAGATGTCAGGAAATGTGAAGACATGACAATCCTGTAAACTTCCGGAGCCATATTGGGTGGGGCTAGGGCACTAGCACAGAGATAATTTTAGAAACTCACTGATAAAGTTCAATGTTAATTATGTTAACTAGTACCACTATGTATCTTAGATATGATAAAGGCATTATGATTCTGTAAATTATTTCTGTTCTTTGGTGATACTTGATTATGTACAGGTGAAACAACAAATGACCTACAAGTCAATCTTAAGTAGTTCCTTAGAAAAAGATAGCAGTAGAGAGATGGGCAAACAGGAATGTGCTGAGCATTCCAAATTCCAATGAAATTATGTAAATACCATCGTACTACATGGAAACTGTGATGCAAAAAAATTATTTTGCCTTACATTTTTTCTTTTTAACTTTTACTTGCTATGTGACCTGAAGAATATTGTAATAGTTGAACACTATCACAATGGTATTTGATTTTCTTATAAATTTAAATGCTTTCTCCTACTCATTGAGAAAGATATCAGAATTACAAAAATGCCAACCCACGGCAAAGCCTGTTTTTGGGGATTTTTGTTTGTTTGTTTCACATAAAAGCCACTCCATTTTATTTCATTTAATTAAAAAAAAAAAAAAAAAAAAAACAGAACTACATAGCTGGAGTTTCAGGAAGTACAATGGAATGCATTAACATTCTCTAATCATTGTTAATTTTTGTATGTTGTTGATTAAACACTGAATCTGAGGTGAGTTGTGGCCCTTAAAGCGATATGCTGAAATAGTAGTCTTGGCATCTCTGGATGGGATCTTATTTATCATTAAGACTTTGAACTGAGAATCAAGTTAAAATGAATTCATAACTGGTTACTGCAGGCAATAATTAAACATGGCTGACATCCTCTTAAGACAAAGTGTATGTGGAAAGAGTGATACCTAGGGAAACAGCAGCCATGTAACAATAGTCAAAGAGGTTGACATCATGGTGTGACAAGCCACAGAATGCCCAAGAGTGTCAGCAACAAGAAGCCAGAGTAGGCAAAGGAAGATTTTCCCTCCTTGTTTTACAGGGATCACAGTTCTGCCTCATACTGAGTTTGGGGAAGAAAAGGTTTATCTTGGCTTACAGTTGTCATCTGTAGAGTCACAGCGGGACCTCAGGGCAGGAACTGAAGCAGGGACCATGGGCAGATGCTATTTGCTGTGTTTACTTCATGGCTTGCTCACGGTACACTTGTATCCTCCCCAGGACTTCCTACTCAGGGATAACACCACCCACAGTGGGCTGGGCCCTCCCAGAGCAACCATTCATCAGCAAAATAAACTGTCAGACAGACTTGCTGCTAGGCCAGTCCTATGGAGGCATTTCCTCAGTTGAGCTTTCCTTCTCAAATGATTCTAGTTTTTGTCAAATTGAAAAAAATCAAAACATGCATAGATGATGGCTATGCAAAGATATTCTATCTCACGGAAATACTCTAATTTATATCTTTACTTATATTTGTGTCAGTTTCTATTTCATCTTAAAAAAATCATAAATATTTGTTGCCTTATAAGAGGCCTCATTGAGAAAAATGGGGAAAAGTATGAAAAACCAAACAGAACATATAACACTTCATAAGATGAATGGTCCAAAGAAAAACTGAATCTGGTACTAAGTTTTTACCATATTTTTTAACATGCACCTGTATTAATTTCATTCCTGTATAAGAGGCCTTCAGGTATGACTATACTATGACAAGCCTCAGAACTCTGAACTAATTATTAAACATGGAGGATATTGTAAGTCATTAAAAGCATTATGAGTGGTAGCATATTCTGAATGTTTAGTGACAAAATGCTTACTGTTCATTTAGTACTGCTTTTATGTGTAGTAGATATTGATTTCTCAGTTCTAGTCAGAAAATAAATATCTGATAGGGTCTCTTATATTGCCTACACTATATAAGGCAGGAAAATACAATGTTGCCCACGACAGAAAACCATGTATTTTCAGAGGATTCATGTGAGTTTTGGGAGTTGTCACAAAACAAAGATTAATGAACTAAATGCCTTGATGTAGCAAGAAGAAGAGAAACTGAGATGTTGCTGAAGAGGCAGGGGTCTTGACCTGTTTGGCAAGAAGAACATCAATAACAAGTAGCATCAATGACCACAGCATGCACTTTGGACCAAAAACCCCTAGCTGAACTTGGTGCGCAGTCCCAGCCCAAAATTTCTGGCTGTACCCTGTGTGCATTTTGGGCCCAGAATCCCTTGCTGAGCTCGGCAGACAGTTCAGGCCCTGTGAATCTAGCTGAGCTCGGCGCGTGGTTCGGGCCCAGTGTCCCTGGCTGTACTTGGCAGGGAACTCAGAAGGCTGTGGATACTTTGGCCTGACCCAATGCTCATTGATAGACCCAGAACAATTACAGGACCCACAGCACAGGGGAGCTGAGGATCACTGGCTGTGAGAGTCCAAAACAACAGGGCTAACCTCTGGCCGTCCACACTAGTGAAGCATCAGAGCTTCGAGCCTACAGAAATCCTGAGAAAACAAGTGAATCTATCATCAGACTCCCTCCATCCAACTATTGAAGCTACCCAACAAAAACAAAGCCAGCAAGATGTCTAAAGGACAGCGTAAAAGCATATGCAAAAAAACCAAAAACAACATGGCGTCTCCAGTTTCCAGCTATCCCAAAGAAAACAACCCAGAGAATTTAAATACAACGGAAATACAAGAAAATGACCTCAAATCCTTAATAAGGAGCATATTAATGGAGGAAACAAATAAAATTCGTAATCAAATACAGGAAGACGCAGCCAAACAGGTGAGAGACATAAAAGAAGCACATAGAGTGGAACTGGAAAAATTACAGGAAAATGCAAACAACCAGATTCAAAAAATAAATAAAACAGTTCAAGCTCTGAAGACCTATAAGGAGGCAATGGAAGAAACTCAGGAATACACAAAATATCAGGTGAAAGAAATAAAAAAAATCAGTTCAACATCTGAAGACGAAAATGGATTCAATGAAAAACACACAGACAGAAGAAAAACGAGAACGTGAGACTTCAGAGAAGAAGGCGAGCAACACAGAGGTGAGCTTTTCTAACGGAATCCAAGAGACAGAAGAACGAATCTCAGATCTAGAAGATACAATCACAGATCTTGAAGCAACCATTAAAGAAAATACCAAATCTGGAAAACTGCTGACACAAAACATCCAAGAAATTAAGGACACCATGAAAAGAAGAAATCTGAGGATAATAGACATTGAAGAAATAGAAGATATCAGATTCCAAGGACCAGAAACTATTCTCAACAAAATCATAGAAGAAAATTTCCCCAATCTTAAGAAAGAGATGCCTATAAACATACAAGAGGCCTACAGAACACCAAATAGAATTGACCAGAAAAGGAAAACTGCCCGTCACATAATAATCAAAACACAAAATATACAGAACAAAGAAAAAATATTAAAAGCTGCAAGGGAAAAGGGCCAAAAAACATTCAATGGCAAACCTATCAGAATTACACCCGACTTTTCAGCAGAGACCATAAAAGCCAGAAGAGCCTGGACAGAGATCCTGCAAACCCTAAGAGACCACAGATGCCAGGCCAGAATACTTTACCCAGCAAAACTATCAATAATCATTGATGGAGAAAACAAAATATTCCATGACAAAAACAAATTCAAACAGTACCTATCCACAAATCCAGCTTTACAGAAGGTACTAGAAGGAAAACTCCATCCCAAAGGGTCAAGCTACAACCAAAACTACTCAGGAAATAGATAACTGTACCATGGCAAAAACACAACTACACAAATACTTGATTGGAAACAACATCAAAATTAAGACTCCTAACAGTCACTGGTCGTTTATATCTCTCAACATCAAAGGTCTCAATTCTCCAATAAAAAGACACAGACTAACTGAATGGGTGCATAAACAAGATCCAACATTCTTCTGCATTCAAGAAACACATCACACCCATAATGATAGGCACTATTTCAGGGTAAAAGGATGGGAAAAATATTTTAAGCAAATGGTCACAAGAAGCAAGCAGGCATAGCCATTTTAATATCAAACAAAATAGACTTTCAACCAAAATTAATCAAAAGGGATACAGAAGTACACTTCAAACTCATCAAAGGTAAAGTCAACCAAGATGACATCACAATTCTGAACATCTATGCTCCCAATACAAGGGCACCCACATTTGTAAAAGATCTTCTAAAAAAACTAAACCACACATCGATCCCCACACAATAATAGTGGGAGAATTCAACACCCCACTCTCACTGAAGGATAAGTCATTGAAACAGAAACTAAGCCGAGAAATAACATCATTAACCAATGCCATGGGTCAAATGGATCTAATAGCTATCTATAGAACCTTTCACCTAAAGAAGAAAGAATATACCTTCTTCTCGGCACCCCATAGAACCTTCTCCAAAATTGATCACATCGTAGGTCACAAAGCAGGCTTCAACAGATAGAAGAGGATTGAAATAATACCTTGTATCCTATCAGATCACCATGCTCTTAGGCTGCAATTCAACAACAACAGAAACAACAAAAAGCCTACACGTACGTGGAAACGAAACAACTCTCTGCTAAATGACACATGGGTCAGGGAAGAAATAAAGAAAGAAATCAAAGAGTTTCTGAAAATCAATGAAAATGAGGGAACAACAAACCCAAATTTGTGGAATACACTGAAAGCAGTGTTAAGAGGAAAATTCATAGCACTAAGTGCCTTTAAAAAGAAATGAGAAACATCGCACATAAGCAACTTAACAAAACAGCTGGAAGCCCTAGAAAAAAAGAAGCAGAAACACCCAAAAGGAGTAGACGTCTGGAAATAATCAATTCAGGGCTGAAATTGACAAATTATAAACTAAGAAAACAGTCCAAAGAATCAACAAAACCAAGAGCTGGTTCTTTGAGAAAATCAACAAGATAGACAGACCGTTAGCCAAACTAACTAAAAGGCAGAGAGACAGTATTGAAATCAACAAAATCAGAAATGAAAAGAGAGACATAACAACAGACACTGAAGAAATACAAAGAATCATAAGATCCTACTTTGAAGGCATATATGCCACAAAATTTGAAAATCTAAGGGAAATGGACGATTTTCTTGATCAATTTCACTTGCCAAAGTTGAGTGAAGAACTGATGAACAAGCTAAATAGTCCCATTTCCCCTACAAAAATAGAAGCAATCATTGATAGTCTCCCAACCAAAAAAATCCCAGAACCAGATGGTTTCAGTGCAGAATTCTACCAGACCTTCAAAGGTGAGCTAATACCGATACTCTTCAAGCTACTCCAAACATAGAATTGAATGGAACATTACCAAATTCATTCTATTAGGCCATAGTCTGTTGATACCTAAACCTCACAAAGACTCAAAAAAGAAAGAGAATTTCAGACCAATTTCTCTTATGAACATCGATGCAAAAATACTAAATAAAATTCTTGCAAAACGAATACAAGAACACATAAAGGATATCATTCATCATGACCAAGTAGGCTTCATTCCAGGCATGCAGGGATGGTTTAATATACGGAATCCATCAAGGTAATCCACCATATAAACAAACTGAAAATAAAAAACCATATGATCATCTCTTTAGATGCAGAGAAATCATTTGATATAATCCAACACCCATTCATGTTTAACGTTTTAGAGAGATCGGGGATAAAAGGCACTTTCCTTGACATAATAAAGGCTATATACAGAAAGCCAACAGCCAAAATCAAAGTAAATGGTGAGATACTCAAAGAAATTCCTCTAAAATCTGGAACAAGGCAAGGCTGCCCACTCTCTCCATATCTCTTCAATATAGTACTCGAAGTTCTAGCCAGAGCAACAACACAACAAAAGGAGATCAAGGGTATCCAAATGGGAAAGGAGGAAGTCAAACTATCCCTATTTGCTGATGATATGATAGTGTACATAAGTGACCCTCAAAATTCCACCAGAGAACTTCTACAGCTGATAAATACTTTCAGCAATTTGGCTGGATAAAAAATTAACTCAAAAAAGTCTGTAGCCTTCCTATAAACAAATGACAATCTTGCAGAGGAAGAAATTAGGTAAGCCATACCTTTCACATTAGCCACAAGCAATATAAAATATCTAGGAGTGACTCTAACTAAGCAAATGAAGGACTTGTTTGAAAAAAATTTCAAAACTCTGAAGAAGGAGATTGAAGATGACATGAGAAGATGGAAGGATCTTCCTTGCTCATGGATCGGGAGAATTAACATAGTAAAAATGGCCATCCTACCAAAAGCAAACTACAGATTCAATGCAATCCCTATCAAAATACCTACACAATTTTTTAAAGACATTGAAAGTTCAATTCTGAACTTCATATGGAAAAACAAAAACCCAGAATAGCAAAAACGATCTTGTACAATAAAAGGTGCTCCGGAGGAATCCCAATACCTGATCTCAAATTGTACTATAAAGCAATTGTAATTAAAACAGCATGGTACTGTTGCTGGTTGATCAGTGGAATCGAATTGAAGACCCAGATATGAATCCACACACATATGGTCACTTGATTTTTGACAAAGAAGCCAAATCCATTCAATGGAAAAAGGATAGCATCTTCAACAAATGGTGCTGGTCTAACTGGAGGTCTATGTGTAAAAAAATGCAACTGGACCCATATTTGTCACCTGGCACAAAACTCAAATCCAAGTGGATTAAAGACCTCAACATAAAACCAGAGATACTAAGTCACTTAGAAGAAAAAGTGGGGAAGAGCCTGGAACATATTGGCACAGGAGACAACTTCCTGAACAGAACACCAACAGCCCAGGCCTTAATGTCAACAATTAATAAATGGGACCTCATGAGGCTGAGAAGCTTCTGTAAGGCTGGAGACACTGTCAAGAGAACAAAGCGACAGCCTACAGACTGGGAAAAGATCTTCACCAACCCTACATCTGACAAAGGTCTAATATCCAAAATATATAAAGAACTCAAGAAATTAAACACCACCAAATCAAATAACCCAATTGAGAAATGGGGCTTGGAACTCAACAGAGAATTCTCAACAGAGGAATATCAAATGGCTAAGAAACACTTAAAGAAGTGCTCAACCTCCTTAGTCATCAGGGAAATGCAAATCAAAACAACTCTGAGATTCCATCTTATACCCATCAGAATGGCTAAGATCAAAAACTCAAGTGACACCACATGCTGGCGAGGATGTGGAGAGAGAGGAACACTCCTTCATTGCTGGTGGGAATGCAAACTAGTACAGCCACTTTGGAAATCTATCTGGTGCTATCTCAGTAAACTGGGAATAGGGCTTCCTCAAGACCCAGCTATTCCACTCTTTGGAATATACCCAGAAGATGTGCCAGCACACAACAAGAAAATTTGCTCAACCATGTTCATAGCAGCCTTATTCATAATAGCCAGATCATGGAAACAGCCTAAATGTCCCTCAGTAGAAGAATGGATAAAGAAACTGTGGTACATATACACTATGGAATACTACTCAGCTATTAAAACCAAGGAATTCCCAAAATTTGTGGATAAATGGATTGAGCTAGAAATGATCTTAATGAGTGAGTTAACCCAGAAGCAGAAAGACTCAAATGGTATATACTCACTTATATTTGCATACTAGACCAAGGGGCATGTCCCACGAAAGCCTTCCCTTACCAGGAAACTGGGACAGAGCGGAGGACACCCTATTGGGACTCTAGATGAGAGAACCATGTGAGAATAGCAATGTAGAAGGATCCAGTGGATCCTAGAAACCTACAAGTAGAACATTATGATAGGCAGATTTGGGCCAAGGGGTCCAGCTCAAACTAGGGCACCAGCAAAGGACAAGACAGGCGGTAAACTTTAAACCCCTACCCAGATCTAGCCAATGGTCAGAACAGTCTCCACACTTGAGTGGAGAGTGGGATATGACTTTCTCACGTACTCTGGTGCCTCACATTTGACCATGTCCCCTGGAGGGGGAGACCTGTTGGCACTTAGAGGAAGGACAGCAGGTCACCGAGAAGAGACTTGATACCCTATGAGCATATACAGGGGGAGGTAGTCCCCTTCCTGAACAGTCATAGGGGAGGGGAATAAGGGGAAAATGGAAGGGAGGGAAGAATGAGAGGATACAAGGGATGGGATAACCATTGAGATGTAACAAGAATAAATTAATAAAAAACAAAGTTTTAAAAAAAGGCAAAAAAAACCAAAAACAAAATGTAGAATTAAAGAAACTGTAGTCTAGAGGTATAGCTTACATATGAAGAGAAAAAAAGAATACAAATATGAGCCAGTTTTAATATCTGAAAAGTAAATTTTTGTACCTCAACTCTACCCTAGTCAAGAGTCAATGACGTAAAATCGTAAAATTGTACAAATTGAAGAAAGAAAACTGTGAAAATTATAACAATAAAAGAGCTAGGCATAGTTACACAGGCCTGTATTCCCACCTATTCACAAAGCTGACTTAAGAGTATTGCAAATCCAAGGTCACCATGGGATACATTGTAATCCTTTGCTACCTTGTGAGTTCAAGGCCAGCAAGGCATACACTGTAAGCTTGTGCTACCTTCGAAATCCAAGGTCAGCATGGGATACACTGTAAGCTTGTGCTGCCTTGTGAGTTCAAGACCAGCACATCTACAAAGACCCTATCTCAAGTAAGAACTTCAAAATGAACTAGGGATGTAGCACATAGCAGAGTTGTTGACTACTATGTGTCCTTAAGGTCAAGATTCAAGGCCCAGTGTTGGAAAGTAATTAATTAAATCAATAACTAAGCACCATTCTTGTCCAAGAGTGTCAGTTGGATTGTAATGACTCAACCAAGAAAAATGAGCAACACTGAAAGGATAATTTAAAAAATACAATATCCCTTTACACATTCTAATAGTGATCTCTCAGTTATTTTATAGGATACAGTTGTAAATTCTTTCACTTTTTTTGCATCTGTATTTCCTCAACTTAGTGGTTTTGTTAATTATCTTTACATTTCCAGACGCTAGTTGGAGGCACTAAAAACAGAAGTTGAAGTAAATCAATAGATGATTCTCTTCAAATTGATCTCAGTAGTAACAATACAGAATTGTAACCCTCTATGGGTTAAGTGGTTATCATGCCTGACCGTTGAGTGTAATGACAATATTGGAATCATCTCAATATGGCAAAAATACTGTGTGTTTATGATTATAAACAAGGTTTCCATCCTCACTACATACATACACACACAAAACAAAAACAAAAACAAACCCAAAAAGCAAAAAAAACCCACAAAACTCCAGATATTATACAGTCATGAGTGGAATTTGGTGAAGTCATCCAAAATGTAAGAGCAAATATAATGACAGGGTTTTCAATGACTTACTCATTTCAGAGAAAATGATTTAGTATGAGCTGAGCACACTCCTCCTTTCTCACTTCCTGTGAAACAATGGGTGATCAGGAGAACATCCTAGATTTGTTTGCTAGAGTCACCCTAAGGTAGAAACCTGACATGGGAGAAGCCAGGTAAGACACATATCCAAAAAGACTAAGAGCTCATGCGATACATCGGAAATAGAAACAAAAATGATCCTTAAGGAAAAGCTTCTCAGGAGAGAGGATGTTTTAATGGATGCTTAATGAAGTGGAGTATCACAGTTTGTTGCATTACCCCTAGCACTTTAACTTCTGAGGGCATCTTCAGTAGCCGGATTCTGCTAGTCAGAAACCCGCCGTGGTGCCAGAAGCCACTAGCATACTTAATTGTGAGGGCAGGTTTAATTTGTCTCTATTCATGCATAATTCAACTATTTCATAATTTATAATATTTAGAGTACCTAGGTGTAAATCCACTTAATCTACATCAGTAAACTCAGAGAATGAGCTCAAATATTAATAAACTAAATAAGGACAGTGAGGATAGCCTCAGAGAAAGGTATCTAGTGCTCACACTGGTGGGGTACCACCCCTAAGTTACTCAGCATCACCAGTGCTACCACAGGACCAATCAAGTAGATAAAAGTCAATGTAAAACCAGTTAACAATTCTTTAGTGTTTAATACATTAATGACCTAATTTAGGTGCATTAAATGTCTACTTTATTGTTGGAGAACTTCATAGATGCATATAAAGTTTTAATAAAAGCTGTTCCCCATTCCTTTCCCTTTACTTGCTTCCCTATTTTCTCCACCACAGATTCCCCCGTATAACCTCTCTTGAGTTTATAGCCCCCAAGCTATATTCTAGAGACACATGTTCATCAATCACTGAGCGTGGAAGTGGAGACAAGCCCCATCCTCAGCCAAGAAGCTATCTCCAACTGATAACCAGAGTCTTTCTGGGCATACAGCACTCTGAGGGCCAGACCCATGCCCACACTAGATGGCAACACAAAGCTAACACGAGGGTATTATTTGAATCATAATGCTTTGTCTAGACAATTTTCTTCTTTTTTAATCCCTTTCTGCAGCTTTTTCCCCTTACATATCATGGTTCTTTATTTTGTTTTTTATTTATTTTTATTTTTACTTTTTAGGATATTTCTGTGCATGCCAATGTGTGTGTCTCTACATCTTTAAGTGTTTCTTGTGGTCTTTCTTTGGCTTTGTTTGCTTGGGTTTTTTGTTGTTGTTCTTGATGTTGTTTTGTTTTGTTTTTCTCCTATTCAGATTCATTTGTTTTTAACTTATTATGTTATTATTTTTTCTCATTTTTAGATGCCTTGTTTTCTAATGCAGGAGAGCAGGAGAGAATTTGGATAGGTGGGGAGGTAAGCAAGATCTGGACAGAACTCGAGGAGGAGGAACCACAATCACTATGTAATAGATAAAAAAAAATGTCTATTTTCATTTCAAACATGAAAGAAACTTTATTTTCTGAATAGTGAAGCTTCACATACGACCTCAAGGACGTGGTGAAATCATGCACACGATCTTTGTAAGCTCAAGCCAGACAAAACCCCAGCGTGGAGAAGGGGGTGGGGGAGCAGGAAGCATCGCGCATAGCTGAAGCACTCTTGGCAGTTTCTGGCTGTTGGGAGAGACAGTCAGCTTTCTTGGCAGATGTTGTCCCTGAGACAGATGTTGTCGCTGAGACGTTTCTGTAGACGGCCCTACATCCACACACAAACAGCACAAAGCCAGCTCAGTGGGTTCAATTTTTATAAGTGTGTGCTCTTTAATCTTCTTAAGAATCAGTGGGAGATAAGTACTATCTTAGTCCTGCTTAAAGGATTAAAAAAACAAACAAACAAACAAACAGAAAACAAGCATGAATGTGTCTAATGTTCCATAGAGCAGGTGGGCTGCTGCCAACAGTAAAGCCTACTCTCACCTGCTGCTGATGCCACCACAGAGAGCGTT
This sequence comes from Acomys percivali, assembly GCA_907169655.1. Classification (NCBI taxonomy): domain Eukaryota; kingdom Metazoa; phylum Chordata; class Mammalia; order Rodentia; family Muridae; genus Acomys; species Acomys percivali. Next base: position 3,508,479 of record OU015744.1, read on the forward strand.
GGGAGGATGTTGATAATCAATTCTGACATCACCTAATGAAGGCTATGATAGAATTCGTAATGAAAGAGGAAGAGGGAAAGGGGGGGAGGGGGAGAGGTCATAATAAATAAATACAATTTTATATTATATAAGAGTACAAATAGCTAGTTTTGTCACAAAAGAAGGAGGGCGTCATGAGGCTCCCCTTCATTCTTAGGCAAATGAAACAGCAGAAATGTGCAGACTGGAAGTTTTCCTGCCACAGCAGAAGATTTGTGAAGGAGCGAAGGTAAAAAAGGGGGGGGTTCACAGAGAGAACAGGAGCATCTTTCTTCACTGCTCCCAAATTATACTATGTTCCAAATGTGAATAAATAAATAAATAATAACCAATAAAATTAATAATACCCCACCACAAGGAGAGATAAATTAGTGTGCTTATGGGGAAACCGTTATATAAAGACTTGGAGTTAATATATCACAGTGGAGGTAGTAGTGTGCTCTCTCTCCTGAAAAAGCACCAGCGAAAATGGGGGCTTCTCCTCGTAACAGAACCTCAGAACGCACCTCACATCTGTGTCGCGGTCAGAGGGAGGGAAGCATGCCTGAAACCAGCCACCCACCGTGTGACACATTATGAAAGTGTTCTTTATTGTATGCCACCTTAATACACTCAACATGAGTGTAGAGATTAAATGTAGGCTAAGATGCTTGGGATTTAAACCTCTTCACCTTTGGACATGTGCACAAGCCCACTATAGATGCGTAAAGATGAACAACTGAAAAAGATGGAAGAGAAGAGAGAAGGAGTGGAGAAGGGGAGGGGGAGAGGAAAACAGAAACCAGAGCAGAGAGGGGGGAAGCAAATGAGAAATGAAGAAATAGGAAGGAAAACACTTCTATTGTGTGCAGTGACGGTTCAAGAGATTATTACTATAATCTCACAAGGAAAGACAAATTAAGTAAAAGATTAAGTTAAAAGGTTGATAATTTATCAACTAGTGCTGTTATAAAACAAACAATCAATTAGCAGTAAAATGACTCCAAATGACATTTTCCATGCTCATAAACCATGCCTTGCTCAGCCATCTACAAAGAAGCTTCCTCCTGCAGCAGGTGGGAACAAATTCATAGACCCTGCAGCCAGACATTATGCAGAGTGAAAGACCTTGAAACTCACAGCTCTAAATGGAATGTGTCCATCAAACCCTCCTCCTCAGCATCCAGGGAAATCTGAGGAAAGAGAGACAGAAAGAATGTCAGAGCCAGAGCAGATCATAGGCACCGAGACACAATGCCGTACACATCAACACGAGCAAAGCTCATGTGAAATCCCAGAGACTGAGGCAGGCAGCACAGGGCCTGCCGGGGTCTACCTCAGGTCCTCTGCATATACACTGTGGATTCCAGGTTTGTGTTTTTATGGGATTCTTGAGTGTGTGAATGGGTGGGTCTGTTTCTTCTGCCTTCTCTTGGGCTCTTTTCTTGTGTAGGATTTGTCCAATTCCAAAGTATTGGTTGATTTTATTGTAGTGTTATCCCTTAGAAGCCTGTTCATTTTCTAATGAGAGTTAAAAAAAAATGAGTGGAACCAAATAGAAGGGGAAGCAAGAGAAACTAGACGTACTAGAGGGAAGGAAATCTATAATTAGGATATATTATATAAGAAGAAAAATACATTTTCAATAAAAGAAAAGAGTATATTACTATGTGACCAAAAAATGAAAGAGGAAAAGTCAGAAAAGAATATGTAAAGGAGTTAAATGTTCATCTTCCCCTACTGATGAGAAATGAATCTGTTAAGAATTATCATACATATACATATACATGATATAATTGGGGACCACGTGTATTATTAAATGAAATAACAACCAGAAGAATTTAGAAATGGAATAACAAAAAGTTTAACATCTAAGTGAAGATGAAATAAGAAGTGGGTTAAAAGCCCATTGTCTTTTATGTAAATATTGATTTGATTGACGCGTATTCCATGGTGTTCTAAGCTTTTTCACATGCATGCATCATTGTGATTAAAATAAAGACCTCAGCTGTTAGGAAGCATATCTTCTTGCAATCTGTACATTTTTTTCTGCCTTGTTTGTCTTTGGAGAGTATCAACCACATCCTAGCTTTCAAAGATAGAAATTTCATTGAAAGCATAAGGCAATTTAAAATATTTAGAGTTTCAGCATCTTTGATTCAGAACTTAAACCCAGCTTTTCAGGTTGGTTTTCTTCTTTTAATGGTGTTCATGCACCAAGTCTTGACTTCATGTGTTGCATAATATTCTTTGCATTGTCTCTCATATTCTTCTTCTGGCAAACGCAGAAGCAGCCAAGGTAATTAAAATAAACAGAAAGGGAGGGATAAATGAGAGCAGCAGCTGCGACTGAGGTGCCCCTCGGGGTTGGAAGACGCTGGTGCCAGGACAGGACTGGTCCATAGCCAGCACTTCTATCTGAAAGAGCAGGTTGGCTAGCAAAGCCCCTGATGTCAGAAATCAGACCAGAATAGATGAGTTAGTTTTAGAACTTGTCAATCGCTTCCTTTCTTTTTATTAGACTAGAATAATATATTTGGAATTGGATGGAAAAATGCTTAATATATATAAATTCATGTGCACTTAACAAACGTTTCTTTAAAATTGTCATGCCGAGCAAACTTCTAAGCACTTATTTTAAGGAACAAACAGATAAAGATTCTAACAGCCTAATAAGGTGGAAAGAGAAGAAACACTTTGGGTCAAGTTAAACAAGCATTGACAACAGGATAGAGTAAAGGATAAGAGGAACTCTCTTCAAACCCCTACCCAGATATAGCCAATGGTCAGAACAGTCTCCACACTTGAGTGGAGAGTGGGATATGATTTTCTCACATACTCTGGTGCCTCATATTTGACCACGTCCCCTGGATGGGGAGACTGGTGGCACTCAGAGGAACGACAGCAGGTCACCAAGAAGAGACTTGATACCCTATGAGCATATACAGGGGGAGGTAATCCCCCTCAGGAACAGTCATAGGGGAGGGGAATAAGGGGAAATGGGAGGGTGGGAAGAATGGGAGGATACAAGGGATGGGATAACCATTGAGATGTAATATGAATAAATTAATAAAATAAAATTTAAAAAAAAAGAGGAACTCTCAATGTCCCATCAATAAAGTAAACCCTCAAGGGCCTGGCTCTTAGAAAGTACATCATAGGGATGGAAATAGAAGGCGATATTTTTTACCTTATGGATTTCTAGTTACCTTTACTGAGTTAACTCAACCTTACCACATACTCAACAACAAAAAATGATAATATAATAATATGGACCAAAACTAAAGAGACAGGTTACAAAGAAGTAAAATATAGGACTAATTAGTGGAAATAAATTGAGACATAATGCAAGTTCATATAAGTATTTTAATCAATTCAAAAATATCCATTAAGAAACGTTTCATAAACAAAAATTTGAAAAGAATATCTGTCAAAACAATTAGTAGTGAGATTCTATCTGGTGCTTTTCTAGGTATGTTCATTAAATTTCTAGAGGGATAATATTTATATGTATCTTTTAATAAAGTGATACAAAAATCAGAGAAGTGTGATCAAATAGCAACATTAATTTTTCTGAAATCAATTGGCACAATAAATTCCAATAAATATTTTGAAACATGAACTAAAACTCATGTAATAAAATCTATATTAAATTCAACCACCTTTTTCTGTGTGTATGCACAGTGATGATGTAGCACATCAGGACTGTCTGACATCAACAGTTTTACTAAAATACTTAATCTATTAATGAGTAAGGGCTATTTCAAGAATTTGATAATCAGACTCATCACAATTGAGAGCAATGTTCTGAGATAAACTGAAAAAAAAACTGTCAACCACTCTACCTGGTAAAAGATACATAAAATACAAATACTAAAATATTGCTCTGGAGAAAATATTATGTGTGCTTTCTCGTTAAGCGTAGGAATTGTCGCATCGCTCATACTCCAGGGTTCAGTTCTGTGTTTAGTATATTTGAAAAGTCTTCTCTATACAATAAGAAAAGAGTGAAAGATACATGATAAACATAGTGACTAAATCTGAGGAGAAGCAGAACCTTATGCAACTGAATACTAACTTCTACTTGGAGACATTCCAGTCAAATTCACGTTTTCAGTTTTCATGCGCATGGCACTTCACTTGTGTCTCTAGGCTTATGTGTATTTCTCTATGTGTCCAGGTCAATGTCCAAAGCTATGAGTGTTTCAAAGCCACCACTATAAGCAGGAATGTCTTCCAGATTCCCATCTGAGCCAACGGATGTTTCTTGTATTTCTCTGTCACTGAAGAGGAAATCTCGGACTAATCTTTAATGCTTGCCATCCTACATTAAAACAAATGACCTGATGCTCTGTGCTCTCTCCTTGTTAGTCTTGATGACATTAATCATATTGAGATAATTATAGAATAAGATATTTCAGAAATAATGGGAACAATAATTGCAAGATGTAAAAGAGAAGATGACGTCCATTAAGTAAGTGGCAAATGCTGTTTGCTTCAAAACATGAGTTACTGCAAATAGTGAATGGTTGGTAGTGTGAATACAGGGTCTTATTTTAGTGACAAATTAGGGATTATATTTAACAGTAATCCCATTGGACAACAATATAGCATGTGACTGATGCACATGTGTACGTTGTATGTGACATATGATGGTGATGCAGATAGTACACATACACATGAATGCAAAACAGTGGGTTCAATTAGATGTCAATAATACTCATACTTTATTAAATGACTGCAATATAAGATGAAACGACACCAAAATAATAATCACACACTCATGACTACGTGGACAGAACTAGTTATACACGACAGACTGTAAAAACATGATGAGTATTTGGTGGGCGTGGAGGCACACATCTTTAATCCCAGCACTGGGGAGTTTGAGACCCTCCTAGTCCACAAAGTGAGTCCAGAACAGCCAGAGCTACACAGAGGATCCCTGCTTTGAACACCCCCGAGTATGATGATTAATTCAAAAGACAGACATGAAGATGGATAGGTGATGTGATGGGAGGGGGTTATCGCAAGTGTGGGAAGGGGTACATATGGTTAAGACACACTGTAAACATGTATGAAATCTTCAATACATATGGATATACAGCTTCTTCCAGTTCTTACTAAAATTATTTTCATGTCTTGCTAAAAAGCAAAAAATAAAATCCAAAATAATTATATGTTGTATTTAAAGTTATAAAGTCCAAGTGGACCCTACTAAACTAGACAGACACTTGGGGTGTTTTCTAACAGTGACTTTTCCCGTAAGTTCCTGCCTACATGTATTTGTGTCCACTGCTCTTCTTGTGTTCCTTCTCGTCTTTCGCTCTTTATTACAACGGAAACGTACCCAGCTAGGATCTCTTCTCTTCAAAAACATGTGGGTTATGTAGCCCCATTTTCTCATAAATGAATACATAAATAAATAGACAAAGAAAAAAAGAATGAACATAATATAAAAGCCAAAGACACATGGCAAAGAAGGAGGCACAATGCAAGTGGACCGCTGCTGTGAGTATGGGGAGGATATTCTAACTTTACATGAGTAATTTTCCCACTTATGTTAGTGTGAATAAAATAAAAATTAAAAAGTGGAATGAAAGCTGACAAAGATGTATGCTGGGGGGGGGGAAAGGAAATTCTTAGACTTACTTGATAAAAATGTAAACCAATAGTGCCATTATGAAAAAAAAAAAAAAAGAAACAGATTTAAAAGTAGAATTTCCATAGAATCCATCATTTCCAGTCCTGGGTGTGTATCCAAAAGACCTGAAGTCAGGGCTGGAGATAACCCACACGTCAGGGAATGCTACAGCAGTGTGCATAGATACTGAGATATGGAACCAGCTCAAATGTCTGTCAATGAATACGTGGAAGAACGCTACACAGATGCAGTAGTGTATCTCCTTCTGACTTGTGAAGAATGTATTGTGCTATCTGAGTGACGTGCACATATCTGGAGGACTTTGTAGTAGCTTAAACAAGCCATATATACAAGTACTATATGGCAGCACAATGATACAAAACGGTCAGGCTGCAGAACCAAAAAATAGAATTCTGGCTGTTGGGAGCTTAGGTATGGCAAGTAGGGAGGTTTTGATCCAAGGGTGAAAAGTGTCAGGGACACAAGACAAGTAAATCCTAGAGACCCACTGTGTGTCATAGTAGTTAGAGGTAGGAGTACATGAATGCATATTTAAATGTTTACTGCCGGGTATATCTTACCTTAATTTTATTCAAATTTATATCATGAAATATTAGTGAAAAAACATTTGATAAGGGATCAAAGGAAAATTCTGAGAGGTGATGAATATTTTTATGCTGTAGATTAGGCTAATGGATCTGTGGATGTAAACCCTTATACAATCTCATCAGATTGTTTACATTAAATGTATACAGAGGCCTGGGGATGTGGGCCAGTGTATGACTGTTTGTTGTGCAAGTGTGAGATCAGAGTTCACTTGAAAACCCAAGATGTTTGGTAATAAACTTGTAATCCCAACTTGCAGGGAGAAGGGACAGGGAATTCTTATGCACATTGGCCTGCTATACTAATCAAACTGAGGAGTTCCGGGTTCAACAGGAGAGTCTACCTCAGTATACAAGGTGAGGAGTGAGGGAATAAACACCCTTATTAACCTCTGACATTCACATGTGTCCACTGATACACCTGTGAACACATGTGCACATCATGAAAATAACTTTAAAACAGTTCTACTTCTTGTAGATTAAACATACTTTAATAACCTGGGTATAGTGGCACATGTCTGTAATTCTCAGCACTTGGGGAAGCAGAGGCAGGTGGATCTCTATGAGTTTGAAGCCAGCTTGGTCTACAAAGTAAGTCCAAGTCAGCCAAGGCTACACAAAGAAACCCTGTCTCAAAAAATGTAATAAACAGTGTTTAAAACATAATAATCAAAGACATGTGGAAATGCATCACATAGGAGATCCCATTTGAAAACGAGCTATGCCTTTATTTTTCAAATTCCCATCTGAAATTAGTGTTTCCTATTACATACACTTTGCTTAACAAATATACGGGTAAAATGTGTAAACAGTAAGGCTATAAGATACTTCTGAGTCACTAAAAATGAGTTATTTGAAAAAAGAAACACAATTTTACTACAATACATTTATGATCCTAATGTCTTTGGTATAATTGGAATTTTATAAACATTATAACTTGTATAAATGTTATTCTGGATAAATAAATCAAGCTAGAGTACATTAAAATTCTTTAAACTTGTGAACACAAGTTTAGATTTGTTAATATCCTGTGTTTAATTTCTAATGGAACTTCTAATGGAACAGGAAAAAGTGGGAGCCTCTCAGTATAACGTTAATGATGACTACACAAACAGTAGTCAGCAAGAGTGATATTCAATTAGTCAGTACACTAGACAAAGACACAGAGGAAACACAGGACTGTTGAGCCTCTGCTTTAGATTTTCTGCAATAAGGAAAATTGAGTGTAGTGTTAGTTCTATAACTCACATTATAGAATGTGAAGTTCCAATATACATCTAGTTTATTGCTAAAATTTTACCAATAGCCACTTCTCACTTCTAATACTGGTTTTTGGTGTTTAAATAATGTCATTTTTCCCTATCCTTTAACCACAACCAGCTTCACGGGGGCGCAGCTCAACAGTTAGACTAGGAAACTGTTTAATCATTGAATATAAAAGCCATTCACTCAGTGGATACTCAAGTTTTCTACATTCCAGTGGGATGGGGAACATCACTAAGAGATTAGTGGAGTGTGGTAGGGCATTTAAATTTGGAATTAAAATAGACTCTAGTGGTCTCTGTTTTAGTACTCTGTAAAATAGCAAAAATAGTGATCATAGTAATTATTATTATTTGTAAAATAATTATTATTATAATTTTGACTTCATAATCCTATTGCTCTAATATACAACAGTAGTATTAGTATCTGGGCATTTTAATTTAAATTTTTAAATTTTAATTTGTTCACTTTACATTCTTATTATAGCCCCTCCCTGATCCCCTGCTCCCACCCTCTGTCCCTCATCATCCCTCTCCCCCTTCCCTAGTGCTCAGAAAGGGGGAGCCCTCCTCCCCTATCATCTGACCTCAGCCTATCAAGTCTCATCTGGACTGCTTGCATCCTCTTCCTCTGTGGCCTGGAAAGGCTGCCCTGCCAGGGGGAAGTGATCAACGAGTGGGCTCCAGAGTCCATGTCAGGGTTATCCCCTACTCCCCATATTATAGGACCCACAAGGAGACTGTGCTGCCTATCTGCTACATCTGAGCAGAGGGTGTAGGTCCTCACCATGCATGGTCCTTGGTTGGTGCATCAGCAGCACACTGCCCCCCTCCCCCTCCCCCAGCCCCAGCCCAGATCTGTTGGCTCCACTTCAAAACTAAATCTTTTCATTTAGCATCTCACACATTTCTGGACCGAGAATGAGAAAGTTGAGAATATTGGTGTAGGTTTCGATTTGGGTCATGGTTTTCTTTTAGTTCTGTAGAGAAAGATAATCTAGGACATTTGGTGTGAGGCTACGTGTGCTGGAGAGGCGATGGGGTTTGTTTCTCTTTTAACTCTCAGAGATAGACAGATGTTTCTGTTAAGGCGAATAAATAGAAGCAGGACGTGGGCATTGGGCAGGCCCTCTGTAGAGTATTTTTAGCCCTCAACCGGTCACACCTTGAACTACAGAGATTTCTGCCTAAATTGACCACTATAACAGGATAATAGTTAACCCAGAAAAGCAAACAGGAAAGTGGTGAGCTTCTTTATAGACCATGAACACAGAACTTGTGTGATTCAAAAGAGGGGCCCAGATAGAAAGAGAGATTGTACAGAGGCTCAGGATGGCAAAGAGAAAGAAATTAACCACTCGGGAGCAACTTGCCAAAACCAACTTATCTCAGGTATCTGCAGTGTTCAAATCCACAGAGACAGAGTAGAAAGAGAATCACAGGTGAGGGAAACAGGGGACGTTCTCATCTTTGCTTGATAACTATGGCTTCACCCTGTGCAGGTCTTGAGGAAGGAAGCAGAGCTCCTGTAAGTTCCTGAATACAGTGATGACGTAATGTCCAGAAGACAGCACTCCACGACATTCCTGCCCTTCCTCCAGCTCTTCCGTTCTTCCCACATTCTCTTCCACAGTGTCCCCTGTGCTTTTTGGGTATGAAGACAGATGTTCCACTTAGGACTGGCCACTAACAATCTCTAACTTTTGTCACTTAACCGGTTATTAGTCTCTGTTTTGTCCACTGCTCAGAGCCAAAAGAAGCTTCTCTGACCCAGGCAGAGAGCAGCGCTGACCTGTAGTTATGTAATCCATGAGAAGCTGACAATCACACTGCATGGATCAATGATGCTGAAGTACATTACCATATGCGTTTGTTTAACATTAGGTCTTTCTCTTCATCTCGAGTTTCTATCATGCACGACTCTTACTTTTCATCAAGGATTCCCTCCTGAGACGTCTTCACACCAAGACCTATTGATCAAAGAGCATTAACATCTAAATCTGTCTTCTTAAAACAGTTTCAATGCAAACGCTGATATTATTGATATGAGGCACATGAAAAAAAGTACAATGATATGTTTGTTTCCTTTTGTGTTTGTACATGTGTGTATGTGTGTTTATGCATTTGTTCATATATGCTTGATCCTGTACATGCATGTGTACAGTGATAATCACTGAGTCATTTAAGAATGTAACATGAAAGAACTGAAATCCAGATTTTCTGTATACAAAAATCTGTGCAAAGAGCTAACAACAATTTTATGTAAAACTGGATCATTTCTTTGTCCAGAAGTTTGCATATGCAATTATTCTCAAATAGAATGTCTTTTTAAAAATCCAGTTCATGCTCCTCTGTTTATCCTATTATTCAAACACACCATTAACTGACATTTACTATGATTTTTATTGCCTCTCTGTTGACTATTATCAGTTTTCTTGCCTGTGTACTTACATCAATTTTGGCTCGGGAACCCGACAGTCAGTAAATACTCATGTAAATAAGTAAAGAGCCCAACATGATTGGTGTGAGGGTGTTTATGTGCCTCGTTATTTTTCAATCGCAGGGATAATTCTCTTGCATTGTTACTTCTTAGACTATCAGGAATTCACAAGGCCACGTGGCTTTCTTAAGAACCTAGAGGCAAAGTTGCTTCTTCCCCTCCTAACAGCGGCCTGTAAGTCACTGTCAAGTTCAGATCACTACAGGAGCAGATGTGTTAACCTCCAAAGCCTTCAAAACTATTCCAATTTGGTGTTACAGCAAGTGTTGACAGATTGCAGGACAATAACAATGAGTTAAAGTACAGCATCAAATCTGAACCTACGTAGTGGCCACATTAAAATAGTTAGGTTGTATGAAACTTCATACACAATGATATTGTGCACATTTGTACTCAGATGCATGTGCACTGAGTCTATAAGTGGTCCCATGATGCTCAGCTCTATCTTCCCAGGCTTGTTCCTCTGAGTCAAGGCCTCCCAGTGAGCCTGGAACTAGGCCAGTGGCCAGAAAGACCCTAATGTCAGTGGTCCAGCCTCAAGGGTCGAGCATTTTACATGGATGCTTGGAGCGTAAACTCAGGTCTCATACTTGAAAGGAGTGAGCAACTCTTACCTACTAAACCATCTCTCCCATCCAATTAGTCATGTTTTAATACATGTAAGCATTTTATGTGATATTTTTCAATGTAGAAATATGACTACTGAAACATCTAGAGATAGCAAGCATGGTTTCCAGATAGTGGCTACCTCAGAAAACCTTCATGAACTTTGTGGAAATTGAAGCCAACTCTTGTCTTGAAATGACTGACCAACAGCACTTTCCTCTGACTTCACACAACTGGCTTTAAGAGCTCAGACAACCTGTAGTAAACTATTTATAGGAAACACTTCTTCGTTTCTATGTCCTACAAAACTTCCTCATTTACCAGAGGCTGTGCCACGTCTCTGGAGCACAGCAATGGCACTTTTGAAAATAATCTAAATCACACCTGAAACAGTTTATGAGTCAGCATTTTGCTGCAAAGATACCAAGGCCTAGTAAGCCCCAAGATAGTTTCACTGGGACAGATTGGATGAAGGTTTGGACTGTTCTCATATCCAGAGGTGAGGATTCTAGTTCCTAATGTGGACTACCATAAAGGACCAAGAGATGGAAGAACTGTAAAACTCACTGATCCCTCTCTCGTGAGTGGCTGCAGATGTGACTGTTGCTAGGCCAATTAAACAGATTCTGGGTGAGGTGACAGGCATAGGAAGCTTCCACGGGGAGAAATCTTTTATTTGTGTTTCATGAAATCTGCTTAAGCACAGTTCCTAGGTTCCTAAAGGAAATGTGTGAGTTAAGATTGAAGGCAGCTGACGCATAAATTTTAAAGGAATTATAAAGACCTGAGTACTGAAAGTCCTGGATAATAAACCATTAATGTCTGCCATACTTTGAGTTTATATTCCTTTTCTTTGCCACTCAGTTTTCTCTAACAGCATTGACTCTCTCCTATGTAAAGACGTTATCCTACCTTTAATTTGAATTACATTTGGAGCCTTGTGTTTCTCACTGTACAACAGAAACTTCTTCATTCCACTTAAACATTTACTTCTCCCTGTCACTCACATGACGCTCAGTCAAACGCATTGTTCGTTTGAATTGTAATGTTAAACTCATAACCGGTGACTCACTTTCTACTAGGTGGCCAATCCATGAAGATTAAATGACCACTTCTCCCCTTCAATGTCAAACACAGGTGGGCCACAGCCAGCAGAAGGGACTCTTGATGAGCTTCTAGAAATTGGCTGCGACTTTGAAACCTGAGCAGTAAGGTCATGGTTGCGAGTTCTCAGGATGCAAACACATTCCAAGGGCAGCTGGAGGCCCATGTGGCTTGGTGGCTCAGAATGCCTCGCTGTCTCATTATGCCTTGCTGTCTCATTGGAATGGGGGAAACACGGGAATGAATGAGAATGGTGAGGCATCATCTTAGTGTGGAGCCATCTACCTTGATCGGGAGGGAGCATTTTCACTAGTCATCTCATATTTTAGCACTTAACACTACTCACCACAAACAGCACACATGCCTCCTGTACACTTCTGATCACCTAGGCCCTCTGTCTGAAGTACTTAAGAGTCAATAGGGGCTGGAGAGATGGCTCAGCGGTTAAGAGCACTGACTGTTCCTCCAGAGGACCTGAGTTCAATTCCCAGCAACCACATGGTGGCTCACCGCCATCTTTAATGTGATCTGATACCCTCCTCTTCCCTGCAGGTGTACATGCAGGCAGAACTCTGTATACATAATAATAAATAAAAATTTTTGTTTATTATGATTTTTTTATTAATTTATTCTTATTACATCTCAATGGTTATCCCATCCCTTGTATCCTCCCATTCTTCCCTCCCTCCCATTTTCCTCTTATTCCCCTCCACTATGACTGTGACTGAGGGGGACTTCCTCCCCCTTTATATGCTTATAGGGTATTAAGTCTGTAGGATCCAGGCCCGACTAGGCTGCCTGCCTGTCTTGCTGTTTCATGTCCTGTTTCTAGCAGCTTCCATGTCTGTGTTTATGTTGGTTAGCTAGTCATGTTTACTTCTCTGAGAACGCACCCCTCCCCTCCTCGAGACTTTTCCTCCTGTGTGCAATTACCTCTTGATGGATTTCACCTGCAAGTGGCATTCCTGTTTTGCTGCCTATAAGAAGGCTCTTTGAACACTGAATAAAGACTGAAGCTGCTGCTGCTGCTGCTGCTGGTGCTCTCTTAGCATGAAGGACCTGCTGTGTTA
>OU015744.1:3545512-3579186 GCA_907169655.1 Acomys percivali
CTTCTTCTTCTTCTTCTTCTTCTTCTTCTTCTTCTTCTTCTCCTTCTCCTTCTCCTTCTTGTTCATTTTTATTATTTTTAGGAATATTTTACAATGTATTTTGATGACATCACCTCTTTCAACAGTCTTCCCAGATCTATCACCTCTTATCTATTCAAACAACTTTGTATCCTCTTTTACTTTTTAATCTATAAAGAACAGTTTTGCTGCACATATATTTTTGAGTTTGTGGCCTTCACCATATGATGGTCAACCTACCAAGAACTGCACATTTAAAGGAACCCAACACCCCCTCTCTCCAGGAACCAACTTAGCGAGAGGACATTTACAATCATTTCACTTCTCCATGCTGGGATTTTGTCTGCCCTGAGCCTGTCAGGATTGTGTGTATGCTGCCTCAACTTCTGTGAGTTTGTATGTATTGTCTCAAGTACAGAAAACAAGGTTTCCTTGTAGTCATTTAGATGATATGGCTCTTACAGATTTTCTGCCCCTTGTCCAAAATGGCCCCTGAGCCTCACGAGGAAGGGATATAATACAGATATCCCATTTGGGATGATATTTCAACAATCTCTTATTCTCTGCTCCCTTGGCCAGTTGTGTGTATCTGTGTCAGTTGCCATCAACTGTATGAAGAAGCTTCTCTTGCGATGGTTGACGGATGCACTGACCCATGACTGTAATTAGAAGCCATTAGCAGTAGCACTCATTTTAAAGCATGCCATTTAGCAGAGAAGCTCTAGGGGCCAGAAGAGTCTTTCTTTTCTGGGATGATAAATTATGTGGACAACATGTTGAACATTTAACATGCTCTCCTGTATCTTAACTTTCCCTGCCTTCCTATCTCATATGTTTTCTCTTCTTCCACCAACCTCTTTAGTTTTCTTTCCTGTCCTCATGGAAGCTTGGTATCTACTTTGAGAATGGAATAGAGTTAACACTAGACTCAGGATATCAAATGTTCATATAATAATTCAAATGCTTGTGAAAGACCTGACTCTTTTCCCATGGTCTCATTTCCCCTCTCTCTCTCTCTCTCTCTCTCTCTCTCTCTCTCTCTCTCTCTCTCTCTCTGCCTTCCTGTTTCTTATTCCTTCTTCTCTCCCTTTTTTCCTCTATCAATAAATAATACCCATTTCTTCTTCTGAGTTCTACAGCCTTATTCAATTTGACTGAGTCACTGAGTTTAGACCTATGTACACATGTTGTGATCTGTATTCTGAATTATTACTGATTACTCACATAGATATTTTCTAGAAAAGCCATGATTCTCATGAATAGAGGGAGAAACACATATGAACATGTACCTCTGAGTAGAGCCATGTAGACAGGACAGAGTGTAAGAAATAACTTTCACAGATAATCCAACCAAACAGGATGTGTAGTGGATGCTCCGAAGAAATACAGAAATTGTTATTCGTGGAATATCAAGGTAAATACAATAATGGAAAGGATATGATTAAAATACTACAGTGGGTGACAATGTAAATTATAGGAGTTTAAGAGGCCTAACAAATATATAGTTGCAAAATTTAAAAGATTTCAATATAACCTGAGATACAAAATGAAATTATTAATTTGTAATAAGGTGTTCATCAGAAAAGACAGCATACATGTCTTTAATGATGTTCACAACTTACTTAGCATTAACTTATTAGACCTCTCATTATATTCTTCTGATAAATTAGTAAAATTAGTCCCAGAGGAAAAGCATCCTTAAATATATCATAGCTAGCAAAATGTTAATCGGAAAGTTAAAGTACCCAGAGAGAAAAATACTGATTGTGACAACACTTTCACAATGGGCAAAAACAGGAACTAAGGTTGAAATGATTTATAAAATCATGCTAAAATTCATATAGTAGTCAAAAATATATTTACAGAAACTTGATCAGGTTTTTCTCCAACTCTTACTTTCTATTTATATTCTAATTATTTTTATGATTTTCTTTCATAAAATACATTTTATTTATATTTTGTCAGCTCTTCCAAATCCTCCAAGATCCACTCTGTGTTTCCACCCATCCAACTTCATGTTCTTTCTCTTGTTGATTCTCTCGAAAGAAGAACAAAATCAAAGCAAGCAGAAACCAATGAAACAAAAAAGAAACAATGAAAATTAAACCAGTGAGCTCAAGGCTCTTCCCTACCTTTACTTCTAACAGATTTAGTGTGTCTGATTTTATTTTGAGGTCTTTAATCCACTTAGACTCTAGTTTTATGCAACGTGGTAAATAAGGGTCTATTTACATTTTTCTACATGTAGACATTCAATAAGACCAGCAGTATTTGTTGAAGATGCTATCCTCTTTTTCCATTGCATGGTTTTGGTTTCTTTGTCAAAAAGCAAGTTCCCATAAGTGTGTTGGTTTATTTATTTCTGAGTCTTCAATTCTATTCTATTTATCCACCTTTCTGTTTCTATGCTAGTACCATGCAATTTTTTTCATAAGAGCCAGACCCTAGAAACAACCAGATGCCCCTCAACAAAAGAATGAATAAAGAAACTGTGGTACGTTTACACAATGGAATACTACTCAGCTGTTAAAAACAAGGAAATCTGGAAATTTACAGACAATTGGATGGAACTAGAAAAAAAAAGCATCATGACTGAGGTATTCCAGACCCAGAAAGACACACATAGTATATAATCACTTATGAAGGATATTAGCCACATAAAATAAGGTAACTACAATACAATACACAGACCTAAAGAAGCTAAATAACAAGGAGGACCCCAGAGAGAATGCATAATTCTCATTCAGAAGGGCAAATAGAATAGAGACACTAGATGGGGTTGAAGAGAGAGAACAGGAAGGGAGCCTACCATAGAGATCTTCTGAATGATTCCATCCAGCATGGTTTCAAAGCAGATGCTAAGACTCACATACAAACTTCGGGGTGGAGCCCATGGAGCCTTATGGAAGAGTTGGGAATAGAAGGACCTGAAGGGAACAGGAGCTGCACAAGGGGACTAATGGAGCCAACAAATATGACAGGAGGAGTCGGGGTTCTGCAGAGACTGATGCACCAACCAAGGACCATGCTCAGATGTAGCAGTTAGGCACTTCCCACTGGTGAGGCCGCCTTTCCAAGCCACAGAGGAAGAGGATCCAGGCAGTCCAGATGAGACTTGATAGCCAAAGGTCAGATGATAGGGGAAGAGTGCTCCCTCTTACTGAGGACTGGGGGAGGGGAGGAGGGAGCTTGAGGAGGGAGGGTGGGAATCTGAAACAACAAGGGAGGGGCTACAATCGGGATGTAAAGTGAACAAATTAAAAATTAAAATAAATTAAGAAAACAAAAAACAAGACAATTAAAATAAACAAGACAATAAAACTACAAAGACAACACACACAAACAAAGAAACATGGAGTCTAGGCTCTGATGGCTAACTACTTCTGGTTATGGGGCCTACCCAGGAGTATGGCTGATATACCCAGTGGCACTGCAGAAAATTAATTTACCTTTTCTTGGCTAGTGGTGGGACTTTGTGTCCACTCTCTTGCTTTGTTCTGGAATGTTGTCAGCTTTGAACCTGCGTGGTTCCTACACATCCTGCCACAGTCTGTGAGTTCATATGTGAATCAACACTTTTGTGAACGGATAATACTGTTCCTTTGGAGTCATCTACCACTTCTGCCTCTTGCAGTATTTCTACCTCCCCTTCTTAGACCTCTGAGCCTTGAGGAAAGAGGGGTAAAGACATCCCATTAAGGGCCCAGTGCTCCAGAGCCTCTTCCTGTCTACACATCGCCAACGTGTGGATCATTGTGTTACTTACTAGCTAGACACCTTAACAGACTCAGGAGAGGGTTCCATCTCAGGGTGTGGGTCTTAAATCTAACCAAAAAGTGGTTGGCGACTCACATAACTTTGTGCCCATCTTACTCCAGTGTGTCTTACAAGGAAAATCCTGCTGTAGTTTCACCAGGTTGAGAGATGGATGAAACAGATTATTATTTCTTTTCTACCGTAGCCTACATTTTAGCTTACAGCACCATGCTTTTCAGTAGGCGAGAAGCTTCTAGTTGGTCACCAGCTTGATTTATTTATTCATGATAGCTTAAGCAGTTCTGAGGAAAATGGCCTCACTGTTAGGTTCTAGAAGATAGCCAATAGCCTTGAAACTAGCATGTGTTATTTGGTTGCAGGGGTGAGTTGTCTGTGTGACCCCTTTGTCCAGTAACTCAACAAGTTGGTGGAATTTCTAGAAGCATCACTTGGTAGAATAAGATGTTTAATTTGGGCATTTTCCCTCATCTATGGTGACTTAATTAAAATTCTTCAGAGAGAGAGAGAGAGGGAGAGAGTTAAGTAGCCACTAAAGTGGTAGGCTTTCAAATTCTTACACTAGTGTTCTCCCAGATGGCTCACCTTCATGGACCGCTCTGGCTTTATTTCCAGTATCCTGACATATTGGAAGGTCTCACTCAGAGGGAGCTAGGATACAGTGTGCCAATTTGTTGAATGGGTTGCCAGGCAAACCTTTAAATGTTGTGACCTTCTTTACCTAAAAAAAAATTTAAGCTTGATTGGTTTAATACTGAAAGAAAACAGAATCACTAAGGAATCTCATGACTCACTGAGACTAAATAAATCACTATCCAAAGAAGCTTAAGAGTTTCAAGATCATGAGAAAAAAAGCTCCAAGGTTATTCGTCAGGTCTTTGAACAAACCTTGATTCCGGATTTCCATGCACTCTGCTATCTAAAACTGTGCAGAAAAATATCCTCATTCTGCCTGTGCTGTTTTCAAAATGATTTATTTGCTGCTGACTTGGTAAACCTTCAGTGACAAAATTCTCGGTTCTGTAAACACCTTAGAATCATTTTCTAGGAAACACTGAATATAAACGGTTATCGTTGGCAGGTTGTCTGAGGGTATCTGCCTACAGGGTTAGGGTAGGAAGGAAACCTGGTTCCTATGCACGAGGGTAAATAGAAAAGCAGAATATACTTCGTAGGACAGAGCTGGGGGTATGAAATCAGATTAGCAGACGGCAAATTGGTTACAAAGAAAGAACTATGAAAATTACGAATCTACAAGAAGATACTGCTAAAGACTGAAACAATGAACTTGATCTATATTGAGCCTACATTTTTTAACCATTCATTCCAGGCACTTCAAATCCCAATGATAATTACATGAATAGATTAGTGGCTCTTCAGGCTTGGTTCTCTGTGAATCTCCATGGGATGCCCATTGTTTTTTAATCTGATCTGAAATTATATTAAATAAGATTATCTGCCTCGAACAGATAAGATTGATACTTTCAGGATTAGATTAGATGACTGGATTCCATTGAGTTAGATTATTTAAGAAGTTATTGCCAAAAACTTCCCCAAAGAAGGCAGCTAACAAGGAGGGTGTGACGTTGTGTGTATACAATGCATTATTAAATCATTTGTGCCTCTGGAACAAAGTATCTTAGACCCTTACTAGAATTTCTTAGCAAACCTTTTTCTCTCCTGGGGGTGCTGAGAAGTCCAAGATTTTATTGCTGTCATATCTGGAGTCTGGTGAAGCCCTTTCTCTGTTTCATAGAAGACATTACTTTGCTGAGTCCTTACATAGAAGGGATCAGCAAGCTCCTTAGCTTCTGTGATAAATGTATTAACCCCATCCATGATGACCCAGTCAGAGTGGCCCAACAATAACTTGCTAGAGTCCCCTTTACCTGCAGTAAATCACTTTGAAGGACAGATCCCGGAATACAAATTTGGAGTGACAGTTGACTGAAATTTACCTGTTATGAGCAAGAGAGAAGTTCATTTTCTCAACATGGATGCCATTTCACTGGGTACAAGTTACAGTCTTTTGAGATCGATGGTGTTCATAAGTTGGTAATGTCCCAGAGTTACTGCTATGATCCCCGAGGATAGGAACATATGACCCAAGGAAACGATGTCCCAACTACTTTCAGCACAGTGCCCAAGATAAAGGTTCTTTTACTGTGGAAACAACCTGACACATTAAAAGAAATAACATTAGCCATAAAATTATCAAAACACGATCAAAACTTGAGGTACAACAATTAGTACATTAATGACAACTGTTTAGCACTTAGTGGTTAGAGGTGGGAAGAAACGAATGTTGCCTCAGGTCAACTGAATTCATTAAAAACATAGTGTACCAAATGAACAAAATGTAGTCACTTAGCGGCCGAATAAACTGAGCCAAAAAAAGCATCTACAGTGTAGAGTCAGGTGTGAGGGGGCGGTGCTAGGCATTGGTAGGCATAGTGGAAGAGGATTATGAAAAAAAACGAGAGGAGGTGGGTGTAGGGTAGAGAGAAAAGAGAAAAGGAGAAAGAACAGGGAGGGGAAGGAGGGTAGGAGGAAGAAGGAAAAGGAAGGGAGGAGGGACAGGAAAATGAAAGGCAAGTGATGGAAAGAAGGAACATTTGATACATTATTAAATCTACAAACATCCAAAATGAGTGACTACATAAAAATGACAATTCAATTTTCTCTGAGAGGTGGAATTATAGGTAACATTCATTGACTTTGTTTTTACTTTTAACTGTGTTGGTTGTGGGGGGGGGTACGGATAGACAATGATCGTTTCTATGTTGTATATACACATATAAACATACATTATATGTGCATAAGTATGTTGTATATGTTGACTCAATTTTTTAAATAAATATGAATAAGCACTGACTAATGGCCGAGTTCCCAATATTAGGAGGGCAGCTTCACTAAAATGTTCACGTCCTCCACTAGAACTCCTTCAGCGTTTGGAACTCCTCACTGTCTTCTTCCAGACGCAGAATCTACCTCCAGCCTTGAATCCCTACTCAGTCACTACTGCCTTCTGCCAAGATCCCAGATCCCAGGAGAAACAGCAATACAATGAAATTAACAGGAAGGCACATTTAAGGGGAAGAAAGAAAAGAACAGGAAAGTTTGTAGCCCTAAGTCCTTTAGAAGGGACTGTTGGAAGGATACAAATAACGTGCATAACTACCAGCAGCTTAATTAGCATCTTCTCAAGAAATCTAAATTCCACCCCTAAAATTCACATCTCTGGGCAACATATTACCAAGAGTGCTCGAGAGAAGTTTATGAATGAGCACTGCTGATGCTGGTAGTAATCTGTGTGCTAAACTGCAGAATGGCAAACACACAAGAGAAAAATGGAGAAAAGAACAGATCATATAGATTTGCCAGGAAACTAGTGTGCCCATCTATCCACAGGCTTTAAGATTCCCAGAGGAAAAGGTTTCAACTCATGCACAGGCAATGGTGAAGCTTCCTAATTGGGAAATAACATGATTCGATCTGTACCTTGAGATAATCATACATTGGTTGTATAACAAAGAAAGATGAAGCCAAGGATGCATTGAGATGTTAGTGAATAGGTGAAGTCAAATTTTTAAATGTTTGAATATCAATAAATAGAATTCTGAAATACATATTTACTTTTTTGTTTGTTTTTGTTTTTGTAATAGGATTGGCAAAATCATTACCCTGGGCTTTGGGATATTTGTCTTTGATCTAATCCTAGTAATAACAAGAAAGGAGGCAAACTAAAATGGCTGAATGAGTTACTGTCTCCAGACCTCCTCATGCAGGGGACGTGGTCAAATATGGGGCACCAGAGTTCCTGTGAAAGGCAGACCCCACTCTCCACTCATCTTTGAAGAATGTCCTGTCCATTGGTTATATCTGGGTAGGGGTTCGAAGTTTACTGCACATATTGTCCTTGGCTGGTGCCATAGTTTGAGCAAGACCCCTGGGCCCAGATCCGCCCATCATAATGTTCTTCTTGTGGGTTTCTAGGACCCTCTGGATCCTTCTATTTCCCCATTATCCCATGCTTCTCTCACCTAGAGTCCTAATAGGATGTCCTCCCCTCTGTCCCACTTTCCTGATAAGTGAAGATATTCATGGGACATGCTCCTTGGGCTAGTGTCCAGATATAAGTGAGTATATACCATTTGACTCTTTCTGCTTCTGGGTTAACTCACTCATTACAGAGGAAAGATAGTAGGCTACCAAGAAGAGACTCAATACCCTATGAGCATATACAGGGGGAAGAGATCATGCTCAGTCACAGTCATAGGTGAAGGGATTAAGGGGAAAATGGGAGGGAGGGAGGAATGGGAGGATACAAGGGATGGGATAACAATTGAGATGTAATATGAATAAATTAATAAAATATATTTTAAAATTATTTTTAAAAAGACGGGTATGTCTTCTACTCAGAAACAATGCACACGTCATAGCCCTCCCCTGCCTCCTGACTCAGTCGTGTACTCATTTGTTTGTCAGAACATTGACTGGTGTTGATGAAATATCACCTGCACTGCATGATTCTTTCTTAAGCTTTTCTTAACATGAAATGCAAAAGAAACGTGGCACACAATTATGGCTTTGAAAAAGGAATGATTCATCCTTAAGAAATTCTAAGAGATGTACTGTTGGGTTTTTATTTCATTATTCATTTTGCAGTTATTTTTATCTTCCCTGAAAGAAAATGCAATACACTATACCTGGGTTTTACTAAGAAAATATGAAGTAAATGACTATGTTAAAATGCTTGCTGAAATTCTTGTCATCACTCTATAAACGTACATTTTGATTAATTTTTATATGATGAAAGGGATTTTGAGAACATAGTGACAGTAGGAAGATAGGTTTCTTACTCAGAAGTGATAAACTTTCTTTTAACAGACAAATAGATCAATGGAAAAGCTGTGTTTCTGCATTTCTCATGGCTGCCAATAAGCTAGGAGTAAATCAAGTGACCTAGCAAAAGAGTCTGTCTGTATAAATTTCCTGGCAAAATCATTCATTTCCAACTCTGTTCTCTCCCTCCAGGGGGTTTGCAGTCACTTTCTGATTTTAATGTTACCATCTAATCACATTTGTGTTTTCTTTCTTGCGGTACATCGGTAACCAGCATCCTAAAGAATACGAGACTTAGAATCAGCATTTCAAAGAACATGAAAGAATTTGATGTGACATACTTCAAATACAATAGCGTTTATTAGTGTCTTTAAGATAGGATCCTGGGACACAACACAACCACTCTGCTGAAAGTAGAAAAATAAGAAATAAATCCTTTATGTGTGGAAATCAAATACTGTCTTAAGAGGAGCTAAGCTACTTGGGGATAGTGCGTATGTCATAAAATGCCTTTATTTATCTCATATAATTTAATACACATGGGTTCAACCATATGTTAACTATATGAAATTATACATTACTTTGTATTCAAATCAAGTTTAAATTTATTCACTTTCAGTTACAGTGAAAGAGAAATGTAGTTATTACTGATCATTAATATTTTATTGTTAACTTTGCGGTGCGAGTTGCAGTTCAAACATCAAAATTGTGTCCCTGGTGCACCAGTGTTCAGAACTGAGCTTTGGGAAAGTAATTGGACCATTCTCTAACTTCTGCAATTACATAAATCAATATGTATTTTAATTTTTTGAATTTTATATATACATTTATATTATTACTACATACAGCAAGAAGAACCATGGAACAATCAGGAATTATATTAATGTTACATTCTTAGTGTTTTGGCTATTTGTATTTGGCAACTTTGAGGAAAACATCTTTCCTATCTTGCTGAGTGTAAAATTCTGAATGTAAATCAATGTCTATCATATCTCATCTCAATCAGCTTAAAACATCTCTCTAGACCTAGAAACAATGAGAGATTTTTACTTTTTCTCTGCTGGGGAGAAGCTGAAATGAGGGAGGGGGGAGCAAGGGGAATGGGGTTGGATTCCTGATGTGAAATTCACCAAGAACCAGTAATTCCTCTCAAAGTTCAGGGTTGGGCGGTCATATGATGGAATCCACTATTATTATTTTGCTAAATGGTCATGTTGCCAATTGCTTGGATGAAGGCAGAGTTGATGGCCAAACAATGTCAAGACAGGGTAAGCAAGTCCTTAATAGCTCCTACCTCACAAATATGTCAGTCAGATATATTGGTCCAGAAGGCCGAAGATGATGCTCCAACATTATAGAGAGTTTTGGGTGACTGTCTCTGTCATATTTTCATTTTGGAAGCTGATAACCTGCACTTCTGGTTTTCTCAGGTAATTAAGTTTTATTCCTTCTCAAGTCTCTGATGGGATTGAAGACCAGATAGTTTAGTTTTACAATTAAGCTTAGTTGTTTAGGGGTTAAGATTTTTTTTTAGGTCTAGATAAATGTTTTAACTTGATGGAGATGAGATATGAGAGATATTGATTTACATCCAGAACTTTAGACTCACCAAGATAAGAAAGATGTTTTCTTCAAGGCTGATTTTTTCATGGTTCTTCTTGCTGTAAATATTTTATCGTATTTATGTGTAATAATATAAATGTATACCTAAAAATAGAAAAATAAAAAATATTTTTTACAAGTTGACAACCTACTAGAAGATGGGGGAAACTTGGGTAGTTGAATCTAGTTGAAATGAAAAGTTCCTTGTTCTCTCACTGGAAATTACATTCTGCCCCAGTCCTGCCCTGCCTTGTCTGTCTCTGGATTTTCTTTTTCTGCCCCCTCCCCCCAGGTGTTCCCTCTTTCTTTTCACAGGCTCTATGAAGTAAGAGCATGCATTTGACTTCCTGTGCTCCACCCTGAAAGTTGGGCTTCCTGTGGTCCAAAAGTAAGAAACACAAAAGATGCTGGGCCAAGACTACTGAAGCCATGGGCTAAAATAAAACTTTCCTCTATGGTGCTGATTTTTCTTACGTACTTTACAACCATGACAGAAGGCTGACCAATACACTTATAAAATGGAATGTTATGTTGACATATTTTATACATCCCCTGTGAACTATAATTTTTAAAACAGAAAATTTATAAATTCTTAGAAGTCATAAAAGATGCATGTGTACACACACACACAAATGCTCATGCATTTTCACTTTTTGTTCCACTTGTTTTAGAAATATACTTATTTTAGGGATATTTTAATAGTCCTTTGGTCATTTTTATGCCCTCCACTCTTCCCAGAGACAATTTCTATTTACATATCCATCCAGCGTTGCAGTCCTGCTCTTCTTTTTTTGTTTGTTTGTTTGTTTGTTTTCATACCCACCAAGTCCAATTTGTTCTGCCCGTAAACTCTGGATGAAGGTCCTTGCACTGGAATGTGGTTGACTTGATGGAGGATAAATGTTTAAAGGATTTCCTCAGAGTAAGCAGGCTACCAGGAAGAGACCTGATAGGCTGTGATCTTATAGTAGGGGACAAGGTCCCCTTTTGTCACATACCTAGGGGAGGAGAATACGGTGAAAGAGGGAAGGAGGGGAAACAGGAAGATATAAGTGGGGATAACAATTGAGATGTAATATGAATAAATTACTTAAATAAAAATTAAAAAAAATAAAGGATTTCCTCACCCTCTCCTAGCACCAATCAATCACCAATAGCTACATGGCTAGGGGTGGGGCTTTGTGTCCATGCTGCTCTCTATGCTGGGACTCACTTTGGCTTGATCTTGCAAAGGCTTTGTCATGGTGTCGCAACAACTCTGAGTCCATATGCACAGCTGACCTGCTGTGTCTGGCGTATCCACCGTCTCCAGATTGTTCTACCAGCCCTTTCACAGAGAACCCAAAGCCCTAAAAGGAAGTTCTGTAATGTAGACATTAAGGCTGAGCATTCCACAGTCTCTTATTCTTTGCACCTTGGCCATTTGTCTATAAAGTATTATATTCTGAATTATCAATTTATTAGAGTAATTTTGAGATCTCAAACAAAAACTTTTAAATGGTATTTATTTATTTAATGTTGGTCTCTCTCTCTCTCTCTCTCTCTCTCTCTCTCTCTCTCTCTCTCTCTTTCTTTATTTTTTTTTTTTTATTTTGAGATAGAGCCTAGCTGTGCAACTCTGGCTGGACTGGAACCAGGTTGGCCTTGAACTCACACAGAGCTCCAGCCATCACCAAGTACTTGTATTAAAGATATGCAACACCATGCCTGGCTTATTGGAAATTATTCACTGGAATAAAACTATTAGTGTCACAATTGTGAATATTTTCTTTATTAAAAGTTAATTAAGAGGGGCTACAAGGAAGGCTTATCAGTGGAAAGCAATTGCTGGTATTCCAGAGGACATAAGTTCAGTTCCCAGCACCCATGATAAGCACTTCAGAACCACTCACAATTTCATCACAATGGACAGTAATGCCCTTCTCTGGACTCTATGGGCACACATGTGGTATACATCCTTTTAGACATGCATACGTATATACATAAAAATAAAAATAAATAAAATTTAAAAGCTGAATAATTTATGTTCACTGCAAGCTTATGTGTGAGTGTGTGAGCATGTGTTTAGTGTTTGGGGCAGACATTTGAGTTACGCTGAAATAAGAACAATGTTCATGGACCCAAGATCTATGCAATGAATTTGAGATTTCTGATTATCAGAAAATATGATAATTCTCAAAGGATAATAAATCACTTAAAACTCATTTTGAATTCCGTACAAACATTATTTTTCAAAGCCTCACTCAACCACAAGGAATAGTTACCTTGTATTATAAAGTAGACAACCACAATGTATATTGATATACTTCAAAAGAAAATTTATCCTGCAAATAGAATAAAATGCCTATTCAATTATCTTTTATACTTGTAAAGAGAATTATTTGAACAGTTAATATATAATACCATGTGCAATAGCACAATAAAAGAAATTAAATATAAAAGTTAGTATCATATATTAAGCACAGACATTAGCTTTGCCTATTCAATTGGTATAACTAAGTCCTAACTATAATGCTACATAGTTACATAAATGATTATATATAGTTGATAGATGGATAAATAGATGATAGATTGATTGATAGATGATAGATAGGTGAAAGATAATTTTATAAGGTTGATTGAGGCTTAACCTCTCTCTCTGCTACTTCCTTGAATATTGGTTTGCTTACAGTAGAGTGTCATATCATACCTTTTTCTGATAGAAATTGGTCATATGAACACAGTGACTCAAAATAGCAGAATGTCTAAGTTCCCTCTGTACGTACATAGTCTATAGTCACAGTTTAACTAGTCTGCTTAGATCCTCTTGGCTCTGTCTATTGAGTAACACTCACTCTGTTCTTATCAGTATATGTTTTCATCATTACCACTATGCATTGGCATTTGGGAAGACTTATCTCCTATAAGACATTTTTATAGTGTGAAATGGATGCTACCAGTGTGTTTTTCCCAGTAACTTTACTTATACTATTAAATAAGTATGTAGTAATCCAATGAGTCCTTATTGGAAATGTTATACAAAGGTAATACAAGATTATATGACATTCTCATAGATCTTATAAATTATTAAATGGCATAGCAAGTGTTCAAAGCAACACTCTTGCTATTATTCACAGCTGTCACAACCACAAAACCACAAAATAAAAGTCTCTAGAGGAAAGACAATGACAACAATAAAAAAAAAAAAACCTGAGATCTACTAGTCTAATATGTCAGGGGAGGAAGAAACAAGAAAGTAAAACAGAAAATCATAAATATTCTATCAAAAATGCAAAGATGTTACAGTGAGATATGTTTGCAGACACAGAGGATGTGTCTACCTACCTTCTAACTTTTTGAGGTACACTGGAAAACTTCAACAGGTGAGAATTTTCAGTGAGAAAAACTTTCATAGTATGTTCATCTCTTTGATGTATGGAATTATTTTCATCTTACTTTTATATAGGAATGTCAGTTTGATTGTATGTCTCATGTGTGCAGGTGTCTGCTGAGACTCTAAGATGTTTTTGGATTTCATGGATACAAGTGGTTGTGAGCACCTCTGAAGTGTTTGCAAGGAGCCAAACCAAGGTGCTGTGTAAAAGTAAGAAGTCCTCTTAACAACCAAGCCACCCTTTGAACCCCATGACACAATATTTTCTAGGACATGTATTCTTAAAATATTCTATTCTCCCTGTTTCATAGACTATCATTTATTTTCTACCATGTCATAGAAACACCAACTTAATTTAGCCTATGTGCTTTCCAGTCTAATTTTTATATGGACATTTCCAGTGCAGCAATACGGCTCCTCTTACAGTTTTAGCAGTTGATATGACTAAATGCTTCTAATAACTGCAAATTATAAGTACTAACCTCATCTTAATTTACCAAGAAATAGCAAACATTTCCTTCAGATGATCCATGTAGCAAATAAATGTGCAGTTGAAATTTAGGCTTCAATGTCATGTCTCTGTAACTTAGGTTCTTCATGTCAGTGATATTCATATAAGTACATTCTTATAGTTCATTAAAGGTTTATTTTCATATTAAATATTACTTGTGTTGAGGTATGCATATGACCATTTGCATGTAAGTGAAGGTCCATAAACAATCCAGAGTTACTATGTCCTCTGAAGCTAGATTTATAGGTGATTGTGAGATACCTGATACAGGTAGTGGGAACTTAACCCAGGTCCTCTGCAAAAACAGTACACACTTTTAACCCCAGAGCCATCTCTCCAGGATCCATATTTCTACATTTTATTGTTATCTCTAACTAACTCACAGCTTTCTGCAGGCTGATAATTACCCTCTACAATGACTTTAAATCTAGAGCTCAAAAGCCTATGAAGTCAATCTGTAAAGGCATACTTATTAAACACCATCTTAACATATTAAATCTATTAATTATAAATTATTAATAAGGATTAAAATTGGTACAATAGTAAAATATTTTGTTGTCCTTTGTTGCAGTTCCGTGCCTTAGTTTATAGCATTTTGCTACACTCAAACAAACTGAAACCTGAGCTATCATCTGTATTTCCAGAGCCCATGTTATCAAAAGAGGATTAGGAAACACGTCTCCTGAGTGACCCTTCTATGATGAGCTTGAAATACCGTATAGCCTCCTGTGCATAGCAAACATATTTCCGCAGCCTTGAGACCTTGGCATCTAGCATAGACGTATTGATTTGCCTTTCTAATTTTGGCCCTAACATCATTTGCTCTTCAGCCACATCTTAGTCACTTGTCTACTCTCTGTGTTGCCCCTTTCCCACTGTCCTTCATGTAGAACACGCTGCTTTTTCTGGGACTCATACAGTTTTTTTTTTGTTTTTTCCTTCTTGAAGATGACTTATTTGAAGACTTTCTCCCACCACTTTGATGCATCATCTTTAGCAATGGCCTAATACAGTAAAGATAATAGATTTTATTTTTGGCTGATAAATTTATTTGACTTCTATATCCCATCACAAATAAGTCCACCATAGCTGTCTTTCTATAACACAAGAGTTTCCAATTTTTACACATCTATTTCTGACAGGGGTCACTACAGGTGTCATAGCATGCAGGGTAATGAACCATGAAGGGGTGATGATGGAAATTCAGTTCAGCTTGGCTTCATTAAACTGGGTCAAACATCTAGAGACTCTGATGCTATGTGGTTTATTTACAGTGTATTTAAACACAGTACAATTTGGAGGAAAGTTTCCTGGTATGATATTATACCTGTAGCACAAGGAAGCATGCCCTTAACTCAGTGTTCATGTAATTGCTAGAGATAGGCTGCCTGTACTAACCTAAGGGCCTAAGGAAGTGTCTGGCCTGGCATCAGTCATATAGATAGCACTGAGGTCATTTTGGCTATTAACCAGCTGTCATGACTGGGCAAGCTGGAGGGATTCACTAGCTATACAGATAATGGAGGGGACATTTAGAATTCTGGCTCCCGATAGTCCTGGTTGTGGAAGCTTGAATATGGCCCAGCACTTCACAAAATACAGATCACCAAGCTATTAATCACCTCCAATTGCCATATTTTTGGAAAAACTGGTTATATGTTCTTCTCTTTGAAAAGACCGTTCTGGGTGTTTAACATTCCTCATTTTCTTGGAGATCTGTGGGTGCTAGGAGCATCATGATCTGACAACCATTCCATTTTCATTCTGGTTCTTACCATCAGAGACATCTAAAGTACTTTCTAATATGCTTTCCACAACTTCACCCAACAACATGCACACATACTATTACTATTAAAAGCATTTGTATGTATATACATTTATGAACAGCTAGTCTAAGGTTTGAATGGGGTATTTTTATAAAGCATTATAAAGCCGGACAAAGAAACTTTAAGTGCCTTCCTTGAGATTTTCATTGGTAAATATAGATAAACACAATGAAACAGGAGAATAAACCCAGGATGGAGGAGCAGAATGTGGGGTCGAGGAGGGGGTACAGGGAGGA
This sequence comes from Acomys percivali, assembly GCA_907169655.1. NCBI lineage: Eukaryota > Metazoa > Chordata > Mammalia > Rodentia > Muridae > Acomys > Acomys percivali. The sequence goes on from OU015744.1 coordinate 3,561,698, forward strand.
ATAAGCAACACTGAAGTCCATTGAAAAAGTCATATGGAAATATAGTACTGTAGAAGCTTTCATACTCAGGTGCACACACACACACACACACACACACACACACACAGAGAGAGAGAGAGAGAGAGAGAGAGAGAGAGAGAGAGAGAGAGAGAGAGAGAGGGAAGGAGTGAGTGAGTTAGTTTAAATGGATTGCTTCTTTTGGTATTGTTGGCCAATAAGCTGTCTTAGACCCCGAACATTACAGTCTATTGCCATTGATCTTGAGTTATTTTCCAGAATTTGATGGTAATGACTTGATGCTGAAAGGTCCACATAATTAGGTCACGGAACATGAGGAGATAAAGATGGGATAGTGTTAGAACTGCCATTCTTCATGGTACTGGGAAGTCCTACTGTGCAATCTTTGAGAAGAAATGTATTCACCAATCATACCCACATATGAACCCTTCAAACTACAATAATGATTAGCCTGTGAGGATACGTTCATGGTGTAATAGCGGCACAAGCATGATGGCAGTAATCAACCACTTTCTGATTGGATTTAAGATGAAATGCGTACTGGCACCATTACTGAAGCAGGGAGCTGGGGCATATAGGCCATGTGCTCTAGGGAGAACTTACTGCTATTGTTTTTCAAAGTGAGCATAGAATTAAATTAACAACAAATGACTTACCCTTATTTCTATGTACCATTGCATCTCACAACCATTATCTGAAAAGCTTCTGTTTGCTTCAGATGGTGAATAGCACAGACATCCACACCTAGACAGCATGTGGATAATAAGAGACTTAAAAATTCTCAGGCCTAACGGGAACTTACATACTATATCCACCTCCCAAGTGTTTTCACGAGGAGTGAAGGAGCCAGAGGCCGTGGATAACAACCAGGAAATTGTATCTTCTGAGCACAGCAGGGCAGCTACACAATGAAATGGAAATGGTGTCTTCTGGACACATCAGAACAGCTGTGCATATAAAACCACAGAGATTATGATAGCACACACAAGGCTTGTCAAACCCAGGCCCCACAAGGACTAAACACAGATGGGGAGGAAAGAGCACAGCTCTGCTTCTAGCCATGGAGTATTGGCAATTGTTAGCTGCTAAGAGAGGTAGACGCTGGTGAACTGGTCATGCTCCAGCAGCAGACCAACATCCAAGAGTAGTTAGGGGAAACTTTATTCTTGAAGGATATAAAAAGGAATGAACACAGAATGAGTGTTTTGAGATGGGGTTGGAAATATAAAGATTTGAAGGGCTGGATATGATCAAACAATACAAATGAAACTCGGAAAGTATTAAGAATAAAAAGTTAGACAGATCTGCAAGTTACTAATATTTCAAATAGGCAATATAAAATGAAGTTAAGGATATAGACACAATAACCAACTGTCTAAATATAGAGGAAAATTCAGATAAAGGTTATACTCTAACCAAGTCTACTATGGACAGCTGCAGTGCACAAAGCCATGAAAACATGAGGATATATCAACCAGACATAGTTAAGAATCTACTGGGGCATCAGAGGGTCAAATGTAAGTTAACCAACACCAGAGAAGGATAAAAGAGAAGATTTTATGTGATTTTCAACTGATGCAAATATGTAGCCCCTAAATGAAGAGTTAAACAATTTTTATTTTATATTATTTTATTATTATTACTTTAGATTTTTTTATTTTCTAAGGAAAGACATAAAGAGTGTGATCTCAGATGGGAGGGTTGGTGGCAAGGATTCCAGAGGAGTTTGGAGAGGAAAAACAGTAATCAGAATATATTGTATAAAAGTTATTTTAAATAAAAGAAAAATAGAAAGAGAGCAAAATGTGATTGCTTTCAATATTGGCTAGTTTTGCATGGTTATAATCCGTGACAATACAACTTACATCAGACTCATGATTTGAGAGCGTTTCAGTCCAACACTGGAGCTAACACACAGGATAGCAGCTCACTTATAACAATAGTAATTGAAGGTATGATTGTACTACAGTCAAATAGGAAGTAGAAAGAAAGGTGTAACTTTTCAGACCTCCTACAGTGGTGTGCAGGAAACTAGGGAATGCTGAGAATTGGAGAGCTTTCCCAGGGAAGAGTAGAGAAATTGGTTAGCTAATACCCAATGGCCATCCCTGAAGACATACATAAAAGTGTCATTATATAGACTGACCAGGTTGTATTCATGTTTTAATGCCCTTATGGGTGACATTTTTGCTTCAAACGAACATGCTTTGGAATGATAAAAATTTAAAACAATTTTATTATAAGAGAAAGGTCTACCTGCAGTTTTACCATAAATTCCTTAGTCCTAGTGACGTGCTAGGCAACTAGATTAAAAGTTTATGGGCAATAAGGATGGAATAAATGTTGGCCAATGTTGGGTTGCTAAAGCACCCAACATACATAGTTTAAATAAATATAGTTAAATAAAGTTCTTAAATACGAAAGAATAATTTCAATGGAAGAAGTCAGCCAATATCATGGGAAACTCACAGATCTTAGTGTCAACAAATTTTGCTCTTAATTTACCTTCATGAGGTAAGGAGGAACAAGACCACAAAAGAAAACTAAGCTGGAGACACCTTGGCTCACTCATCTAAAATTCAAGAAAGAAATAATCACATCAGAGAATGTTCTTTAGAACCTAATCTATCAACATAAGTAAAGTTTGCACATTGGATGTTTCCTGAAAGTTCATTTCATTTCTCCCAAATAAGTTCCCCTTGTTTTCGGTGAAAGGGCCAAACAAAATACTACTACAGAATGTGTGTCCTTGAAAGTCCTATCCTGCTGAAGAGAGATAGAAGTCTCTGATATTTGTGTTACATATGTAGCATCTTTGCTTCATTGTATGAAAATACTACTTCTTACTGAAAATGAAGCTCATCTGTACCCTACCTCAAAACCTCTGCCCCATGGTTTAAAAAGTGATACTATATGTTCATACAGATAACCTCGGGTCATCTCTATGATCCCCCACAGTCCTTTGTGGTACAGGCTCTGATGGGAGGTGTTGTGCCTCACACAGCTTCTGAGAGAAGCCTGAGAATGCAGAAAAAGAACTGTATTATACGTGTGCTTTAACGCTCTTGAATATGATAGTGGATCCTAACATCTTTAAAAGGGGAAAAAAATCAGAACTTTAAATTTATAGGTTATTATATTTATGTGTATCCTCCAATGCTAATGTTTAATTCTTTTACCCATGAAATTATTTTCACCTATTTTGCATAAGTCAAATAATTTATAAAAATATGAATGAAATTAGTATTTGTGAAAAAATAATAAACAACTTGATATCCAGCACATGGCAGACAAGACAACCTGAAAACCCTTTCTAGTAACAAATACCTAAAATGTTATGATGTTTGTACGTGTATGCATATAGATAAACTGTAATGTAAATTTTTTTAAAAAATCTATGAATCTACCTTAAACCAATAAAAAATTTCTAAAGCATGCCATAAGCTGTAATGCCTATGTCTTCTGCCAGTCTTCATGTGTTAACCCTTTCCTATCTATAAGAGTAGAAATAGGGGTCAGTGCGTGGATGTAGAGCCAACTGGAATACCTCACAATGTTATGAAGCTACAAGAAAAGGTACTGAAAAAAATGAGAAGCAAATCTCAACCTCCTGGTGTGGTCTCTGTGCCTCTGCCGATATCAAAGCTACATGTTGAAACCTAACCTCAAGTACCCCAAGCAGATGAGTGCCAGGACATGATAATTACATTCCCATGCCTGGGTCTAATTCTGTCAGTGGCATCATGTGAGGACACAAACCCTCATAACACACTCAGTCTTCTAGCAGCTTGATCCAGGGCTTTATTATTTCCAGGATGGTAAGTGATAAATTCTTATATTTCATAAGTTACTCAGCAAAGTGTATTGTCATAACAATTCAGATTAAGATTTCTTCAGACTCAAATACGACTGTGAAAATGAGAAAAATGGGGGAACCCTCTCCTGATACCCAAACAATAGTTTGCTCTGTATCTCCATTAGCAGCCTAGCCAAAGTGAATTATGACAAGCCAAGGAAACAGGCAGGATCACTGCCTGCTTCACCTCTTCCTACCCTCCTCCAAATGCTCATCAATCAATCAGCCCAAGAGGACATTGCAATTCTTAACATCTCTGCGCCAAACACAGGGACACCCAAGTTTATAAAAGACACATTATTACAGCTTCAATCACATGCTGACCCTCCCACACTGATACAGAGTTCCATATCCCATTTTTGCCAATATACATGCCATCCAGACTAAAACAAAGCAGAGAAATTTTGGAGCTAATTGACTAATTGACGTTATAAACCAAATGAACCTAACAAATATTAGAGAACAGTTCACCAAAAAAAAAAAAAAAAAAAAGAAAAAAAGGACTTTATACCAAAACTGACCATATGCTTGAACATAGAATGTGTATTAACAAAAAGAAAAAAATTGAAATAGCAACCTGTAATCTATCTGCCCACATGAGATTAAAACTGGATATCAACAGCTATAGCAGAAACAATAGAAGGCTTAAAAATTAATGAAAACTGAGCAACTTACTACTTAGTGCAAATCAAGTCAAGATTTAGAGAATTTCTAGAATTAAAGAAAGAACATAACATAGAAATACATATGATGCGCCAGGAAGGCATTGCTGATAAACATGTTCCTAGCACTAAGTGCCCACATTTTTAAAAGACTGGAGACATCTCTATCTCACGCTGGTAACTTCAGAGCACACCTGCACGCTCCATAACAGAAAGAAGTCAGTTCCAAGAGTAGATGGAAAGGAATAATCAAACTAAGGGATGCAATTTTGAAAAAAAAAAAAGCTGTGCAAAGAATCAATGAAAAAAAGCATTGGTTCTGTAAAAAACTCAACAAGATTGAAAAACCCTTGCCAAATACAGATAGCCAAATCACTATGAATGTAACATTTTTATAATTCTTGATTGTTTCATGGTTCTTCCTCCTGTATGTAGTTTATTTATGTGTAATAATATAAATGTATATGTTTTTAAAAAGAAATATAACAAAAAGATAGAAAAACCCTTATCCAAACTAACTAAATGGCAGGGAAAAAATATCCAAATTAACAAAATTAGAAATGAAAAGTGAGACATTACAACAGGCCCCAAGGAAATCCAGAATTACAAGAACATACTTTAAAAACCTGTACTCCAACTAATTGTAAAGTATTTTAGAAGTATAATTTTACAGATACATACCACTTAGCAAAGTTAAATCCATATAACATAAATAATTTAAACTGACCTATAACTCGTAGTGAACTTGGAGCAGTAGTTAAAAGTCTCCCAGCCCAAAATAGCCTAAGGCTAGAGATTTTTAGCACAGAATTATAGCTGACTTTTATAGAGGAGTTAATGTTAATCAATACACAATACAGAAATAGAAGGAATATTGCCAAAAGTTTTATGATGACACAGTTACTCTGATACCCAAACCACATAAAGATCAACAGAGAGAATCACAAAACAGTCATCCTTATAAACAAAGATGTAAAAAATTCTCAGTAAAATACTTTTAAACTGAATACAAGAACACATCAAGAACATCATACACCATGACCAAGTTGGCTTCATCCCAGAGATGCAGTGATTGTTTGACACATGTATATACAAATATGCACAAATAGAAAGAAAAAAATACAATATCATCTCAGTGGATACAGAAAAGTCCTTTAAGAAAATTCAACATCCCTTTATGATAAAAGTTTTGGAGAGTTTAGGGATTTAAGGGACTTAACTAAACATAATAAATGTATTTTACAGCTAGATCATAGCCAATATCAACTTAAATGTAGGGAAACTTAAAGCAATTCTAATAAAGTCAGGAACAATACAAGGCTGCCCACTCTCTCCATAACTATTCAATAAAGTAATTATAGTCTTTTTTCATAATGTTCATAAAGTTTATTCTTACTTAAACCATAACTCATGTTATCAGTTCTTTATAATTTTCTTTTAACAAAATGGAAAGTTACACAAATTACTAGCATTATCTATATTTTAAATGTGTTGGTATTGTGACTGGACAAAAATTCTATGTATTGTTATTTATATATGTGTCTAGAGAGTTTAGAATAGAGACAAGCAATAGTTATTTTTACCAATTTAAATCTTAGCAAATTGGTAGTAACAAAAAAGAGAAGTATATGTTGATTATATTTACACTAATAACTATCAAAATATTAATCATATAGTTCAATTTTTAAAAATATAAGTATTTAATCTTTCTTTGTATTATGTTATTAATGACTCAGATAAATTTCACTTAAAATATCTAACATATGAGTAATTATAGCCTTAACTAAAGCAATAAGACAACTAAAGGAGATCAAGAGGATACAATTTAGAAAGTAAGATGTCAATGTATCTTCATATGCAGATGATACAATAGTATACATAGGTAACAGGTGACCCTAAAATTCCATTAGGGAACTCCTACAGCTGGTAAGCATGTTCAGCAAAATAGTTGAGTACAAAGTCAACTCAAAAATTCAGTATCCCTCCTAAGGACCAATGACAAGGGGACTGAGAAAGAAAACAGGGAAACAATACATTTCACAGTTGATTTAAGTAATATAAGATATTTTGGTGTGTTACGAATCAAGCAAGTGAAAGATGTGTATGATAAAAACTTTAATATATTGAAGAAAGGAATTGAAGAAGATAAACAGAAGAGGGAAAAGCTTCCTCATGCTCATGAATCGGTAGGGCTAATATAGTAAGAATGGCCACCCTACAAAGAGCGATACATATATTCAATGCAATCCTCATCAAAATCCAAGCATGATCCTTCAAAGATCTTGAAAGGATAAATTTCAGCTTGATATAGAAACACAAAAGTCATACCATAGCTAAAACAATCCTGAATGTTTAAAAAACGGCTGGATGTATCACTGGCCCTGATTTCAAGTTGTTCTACTAAGCAATAGTGATAAAAACAGCATGGTGCTGGCACAAAAACAGATATATTGATCAATGGAATTGAATTGAAGACACAGTCATAAATCTATATTCCTATAGACAACTTGTATTTTTTATAAAGAAGCCAAAAATACTTACTGTAAAAAAGACACAACCATCAAAAAAAGTGCTACTATTCTAACTGGATGGTTTTATGTAGAAGAATCCAAAGAGATCCATACTTATGACAATGTACAAAACTCCACTCAAAATGGCTCAAAGACCTCAACATAAAACCAGGTACACTGAACCTGATAGAACAGAAAGTATGGGATATCCTTGGAATAATTGGCACAGGGAATTTTAAACAGAATACCGTTAGCACAGCCACTAAGCTCAACAATTAACAATTAATAAGTGAAGCCTTATTAAACTGAAAAGCTTCTGCATGGCAAGGAAGAAGGTCATTCAGAAAAGAGGTAGTCTATGCGATGTGAAAAATGTTTCATCAATTACACATCCAGTAAAAGGTTAATATCCAAAATACATGAGTAATATAAAAATCCAGATATCAAGAAAACAAATCAAATTAAAAATGTGGTGCAGATATAAACAGAGAATACTCAGTAGAAGAGACTCAGATGGCTGAGAAGCTCTTAAAGAAATGTTCAACATCCTTAGTCATTAAGGAAATGCAAATCAAAACTAATTCAAAATTTAATCTTTCAGCCATCAAAATAGTAAAATCAATAAAACAAATGATAGCTCATGCTATTAAGGCTGTAGAGCAAGGGAGACACTGACTTATTGCTGGTGGGACCACAAACTTGCCCATAGTGGCTGCAATGGGCATCAGTGTGGTGTTCCTCAGGATACAGTAATAAATGTGCCTTGAGATCCAGCTATACTAACTCTTGGGCATATACAGGACACTTCATCCTAGCACAAGAAAGCCTGCTCAACCAGGTTCATTGCCTCTCTATTCATATGTGCCTGCATGGGTCCACGCTAAATGGTGTCCTAGATATGAAAGAAGTGGACACATGCCCCCCTTCCCTCACCCAGAACCTTTCTCCAACTGATTGTAGTTTCCTCCAAATGAGGCACTTAGAAAGTAAGCTCCTCTTAGTGGTGCACTACATGCTGAGTGGCGGTTTACCAACACAAACTAAACCCAACAGCATCTTTGGACATTCCTTCTCTCATAATATGGCTTCTTTAGTTATTGTATGACATATACATACATATATTCATATATAAAGGTTTCATCTTTACACACAAAAAAAAACTACAAGAAAATAAGGAACGCTGAGGGTGTGAAAAATAATCTTCCCCAGAAAAGCCAACAATTGCTTTTACGTGTGTGTGTGTGTGTGTGTGTGTGTGTGTGTGTGTGTGTGTGTGTGTATGAACAATTAATAAATAAAGAGGCCATGAATTTGAAAGAAACCAAAAAAGTAATATATGGGAGAGTTTTCAGAGAAGAAATGGAAATGCCGTGATTATATTATAATTTCTAAAAAAAAAAAAATGTAGCACAGAGGAACACGTGCGGGTGTTTTGACAGCACTGATGAGGTTCTTGTAATCAATATATGTAGGGCTGAATAGATAGTGTTTCTATTAGAATGGTAGAAAGCAGACAGGAGTCACACGTGACATTTAAATGTAAATAAAGATACAGCAGCATCTCAAAACAGATGAATACATAGAGAAAAATAAAACAAACATAAGTTCAAATTTTCTGCATAAGACAAAGGTTACATTGCTATAAACCATGGGGAGAATTTCAGTAGCACAAAAGGATAATGAATAAGTAACGATTTGAAGCTGTCATTTATCACAGAACATTTTCAGTGGCGAATTAATTATAACCCTTTAAGTAATCACCCTTTTGTTGTCTTGGAAACACCCCCTTCCATTTTTTAATTTGACCATTTTTTAAAATATCTCCTCCTGTATTGCTGCCATGAATTGCAGATTCCTCGTTATTTTAAGTATTCTTAAAATTTCATTCTGTGAAATGTAATAGACTCGCAATTAATATATTTTCAGTCTTTACGTGACTAATTTCTATCATTGCAGACATAATTTATCTCTCTTTGCTCTCAAATTACTCCAAGAAATATTACAGATTGAATTCTGTTATGAACACAACCACCTCCCTTTTGTCTTCGCCTATTTGACTACCTTTGTGCTTAAAAATAATGACTATTTTTGATTATTTATTCACCAAATTTTCTAAGTAATTTATATCCTTTTAAATAATCAAATGTGGAGCAGTTTATTTTGACTTTTTTTTTTCAATATAGGGCATAATGAAATACCACAGCTTCATCTCTTCTGTATTAGTTTCTTTATGATTTTGTATTTTCTTATAGTTTTACAAAAATAATTGCCAGGGAATGCAGAGTGCTGACATCAGCACTTCCTGTAACTGTCTGCTGTCTCTTCTTGGATACTGTGCCAGAAGCGGTGTCACTGGGAGTCTTCTGTACACCACAATACTGAAACTGTATGATTGCCTTCAAATGTAGACAGATATTTCACATGAGAGAAAACTCAAAGTTACCTAGTCAACCAAAGTGGCTAATGAAGCTGGGTCACTCATTTCAGTCTACGCAGTTGTCAGTCGCCTATTTTCCAAAGCTTTGCTTCTTTCTTGATTTTCTTCGTCCCCTGACAGGACTCCCACTCTACATATGTTGATGTACCTCATAATATAACATACATTTCTTGGGTTCTAACAATAATATTCTCGATCTCATCTTTCTGAGTTTAACTGGTCTCATCTGCTTATACTAACTGTTGAAAATTTCAGTTCTTACACAGTTTGTCTCTAAATTTTCTACTTACTTTCTTTTCATGAGGTCCATTGATAATGTTACCCTGACTTTGATTATTCATTACTTTCCAGTTTCCTTTGACAATTCTTTGTCAATAGATTAGTTGAGGCCTTTGGGAAAATGACAGTTGATTTCAAGGATTATCCCAATAAATATTGTACCTGTGGCCCACTAGAAATTTCCTTAAGTGGCATATATTTTCTTATTCTGTCTGTCTGTCTGTCTGTCTGTCTGTCTGTCTGTCTGTCTGTCTGTCTGTCTGTCTGTCTCTCTCTCTCTCTCTCTCTCTCTCTCCATCCCTCTCTCCCTCCCTTTCTATGAGTGTGTGTGTGTGTTTGTGTGTGTGTGTGTGTGTGTGTGTGTGTGTCTTACTATTCATAAAACAGAATATTTAAATACTATCATGTGGCAACTTGGTAAATCCTATTCATTCCATCAAAATGTTTATTTCTGTGTTGCTTGCTTGCTTGCTAACAGTGGTGACTGCTTAAGGCTTTAGTGTGAGGTGTTGATTTGGGCTTTCGTCATTGTCCTTTGTGATCACTGGAGTATATTTTGTCAATTTATATTCATTTGATATTTGGTACAGTTTTCCTTGAACAACAAGAGTTAAGAGAAAGAATAAAAAAAGAAACCATGTGAAAGAAGGAAGTGGAAGACAAAGGGAAAAGAGGGGGGAGAAAGGGGAGTGCAAGGAAGTGGAAGGACAGAGGAGAAAATAGAAGAAAATCAAAATGTGCAAACCTTGCAAAATGACTGCTGGGCCACATTAGCTGTTTTCTGTTTGGAACATGACCGTGCGCACATCCTTGTACTTTCTACAACTTCAAAGAGGTTCTCCTCCCCACATTTCTGTTAACCTATAATTTCATTAAATTTTAATTTTTTTATTGTAGAAATCTATGGGTGATATGCTTCATTACTACTCAGTACTATACTATGTTATGCTATGCTATGCTGTACTATATAATTCTATACTATACTACACTACACAGCACCAGAGCACACCATCCCATCCCATACTATACTATGCTATTCCAATCCATGCCACAGGATGTTATGCATTATAATATCTACCATTGTGTCACTCTGAGTAAATTCCTACTTGAAATAAGCAAAGTCACAGAACATGCATCCATTTTTTTTTTCAGGCTAATAGATTATAAAAAATGTAATTCTTGGAGAATAAAATTCATTCTGCTTCCTCTACATGAGGAAACAGTCTCACATCAGACAGTAGGTACCATCTTCCACATTGTCTCCGTAACACAGAGGTATTAAGAGCAAGTGCAAATATCATAAGGATTTCTTGTGAATTTAGGTTCTTGGTTAAATATTTCTACAAATAATAAATAAACTTTTGTGTGTTGGAACAAAGATATCCACTGTGACATTCTTACTAGTGTCACTGGCTCATACAACTTGGAGTCTGGAGCTGAGAGTTTCTTTCCTCAGCACAGCAAGCTGATCCAGGGCTTGGCATTAGACAGATTGATTGGGAGGATATTAATTCTGTTCTGATAGCTCAATAACGGCATGCCACATTACTAAAAAGCCCTTTGTCACAGTGTTTGATTGTGCTATATCCGTGATTTAAGTGACTTCGTTGAGACTGGGTTATAGAAAACGTAAATGCACATCTAACGCCTGCAGAAAAGATGTATTCATAATCACAAAAGAAGCAGAGTAGCATATCCATAATTAGTGAAGGTAGCTGGAATGTTGTGTTCAAGGTACACAGGGGAGCAAAAACAAACCAACGAAAAACAAACAAACAAAATCATAATGGGAAATTGTCCAATGAGCATAGACATTCAGGGTTAAATGTTCGAAGGCCCCATCCCCAGTTTCTCGTCCTCAGTCCCACAACTGAGGGGCTAATGTCATAAGTAAATGACTGTGCTTTTTCCTTGCAATAAATTAATTACACCAGAATTAACTGAGTTTCTGAGTTCTGAAACCTGCCAGTCAGATGTGCCCTTTAAAAATAACAAGTAAGATAGCTCTAAAGTCAGCCTTTCAACTGTGTCTCAATAATCTGTTGTATTATAAATGTATGTTCGATTATTAACCAAACAAAATGGAAGAAGGAGTCCAGTAATCTTGCTATCAAGCCAAGTTTCTAGGCATCTGTGGGACTCTGCAGCTGACTAGTGACGACGGTGGTGACAGCAGTTGCCCGTGTTTCACATGCAGTGGCAATAGATATGGCCTGGGCCAGCACCCAGTATCTCCCTGGGTGAGGTCCTTCTTCAGACTTGAACTTTGCCAAACTCATGCACCACTGGTCTCAAAGGTACAGCAGCCATCACTCATGGCTTCACTCACCGCATGCTGAGCTATGTGCCTTCAGATGATTGCATGGGCACAGCGAATTTCCAATAATTCATGAAGGTCTTGTCTTTCTGAGTTCTAGGAATGGAATCATTTTTCAGATATATGTTATTTGGATTAATAAGGATTGAGCTCAAGTAATGCTTCAGAAACTTTTGAATGACTTTGATCATTTAGATAACTAAGTACAAAAAAAAAAAAAAGACCGAAGTATAAATCAATAACTTTCAGTCTTTATATTTCTATTTCTTGCTAGGCTTTTACTGAGTGCTTATTATTTATGACACCTTGAATGTTATACATATTCGAATTATTGGACACCATTTTCAAATAACTTACTAGTTAAAGTACCTAAACCATGCCTTTTATTCATGCACAACAAGTCTTTAAGTGCAAGTCTTTCAATGTAAAATAAGTGATGTGACCTAAATTCAATTACAAGTAGAGAGAATCACCAGTCAAATAAATTAAGTTATAGTAGGAAGAGTTGGGAATTTCTTGTAAATAAGCTTTACTAATGAGTATTTGAATTTTATTAAAATATCACTAAATAATATTTGTGGAGAAGGAGAGAAAGAATGAAAATAGACTGAGTATAATTGAGATGATACTTATAAATTATAGTTCAGGGTTCCATGTAGGACTGACCAGAGATGCAGCTCGATTCATACAGCACTTGAGTAAGATGTGCAAAACCTGGACAGTAGACCGGCTATATAAAACTATGGAAAGCGTATGTGTGTGATAGCATCACTTGGAAAGTAGATGCAGAAGAAACAGAAACTCCAAGCCCTCTGTGGTTATACAGAGCAAGTGTTCAGGAAACTCTTGGATTTATAACCCTGCAGAAAGATAAGGAGAGAAGGAACTAGAGAAGATGAGGTGGGGAAAGGAAGGGGAAGTAGTAAAAGAAAAAGTGAAAGGAAAGTAAAAAACGAGAAGAAGGAACAATGTAAGGCGATTTCTGTGAGTTTGCATCCAACAATATTGCTGCTAAGGTCTGAGGAAGAGATGGTTCTGTCTCCTAATGTAACAAGACTCAGAATGCAGGTTTGAAAAGGGCTAAATAAGCTGCCTACAGTGTTGGAGAGAAGATTCAGTGGTTAAGGGCAATTGCCACTCTTACGGCAATTATGTTCCAGATGTTGCTCTCAGGTGTTGTAGAATCTTGCAACTCCAGGCCCAGGAGGTCTTAGCTCACACTCTGTCCTGATGGGAGTCAGGGAAGTGCTCAAGGCAGAAGCCTGAAAGCAAGAACTGAGCTAGAGGTCATGGAGGAGTAAATGCTGCTGACTGGCTTGCTCCTCATGGCTTGCTGTGCCATTTTTCTATAGCTCTCAGGGCGGCGAACTCAGAGGTGGCAGCACCCACAGTGAAGTAGGCCCTCTGTCATCAATCAATAATCCAGGAAGTGCACCACAGTCTAGCTCACAGGCCAGCCACATGGAAGCATCTTCTCAATTGAGGCTCCCTTTCTCCAAATGCATCTAGCCTGTGTCAAGTTGGCATAGAACCGGCCATCGCAGAGTGCTATCTATTTTCTGTGCAATGATGCTTGATTACGGTCCTGTGGCTGAAATTTGATAATTGGCTAAAATGTTTCACTTGATTAGGGATGGTTCACATCAACAATTGGCAGTGGATAGACTGGTGATTCTGACCCAAGTGGTAAAGACAAGCCATGATGGTCTATAGTCTTTTAATGTGAACATTTGAACTGAAGAATTTCTGAGCAATTTCTACTGTTGACAAACTTTGTGAACAGAAATGAGTAAAACAGCTTCTCTTAAGCTGATTTTGGTCAGTTTTGAAAGAATAATTCAATTGTGGGTAGCCAACTATATCATAAAGTTTTAGTTTATGAATTTTAATGTAAACCCAGTTCAAAATATTGAATTTTACCAGTATGTGATGAGATGTTTACATATTCTCAAATAATTATAGTCAGATGAAAATAAATGAATCTTCCTCCTTAAATAATTTAAATATTGAAATATTTTTACCAAATGTTGTCATGAAATCTACATACAAATTATGATAGATTGCATTGTGGCCAGATGTTGAATCAAAGCATCCGTAATATTCCTGAATCAGTAACAGTGGTAAAAAAGGGAAGAAAAATCTAGTCATTTTCTCAGACTTGCTAATACATCTTGGTATATTTTTTTGCTAAAGAATGGACTAAGATGGTAACAAAAGCATCATTTGACATCAAATGCAATTCAAGAACAAGGAGATTTTAAAGTCTATAACTTAGAAAAATCACATTAAGATTTTCAGATGTCGATGCTTCTCACTGCTAAGGTTTTATTACCCACTCATTTATATAGTTTGCAATAAAAATGATATAAATTTGCTCCTTCTTTTCAGAAAATATGAGGCTTATTAACAGGAAAACAGAAAAATGCAGAAACATTTCTCAACAAATAAGAAAAAAAAGCTCCTTTTCCTCAAGGAGTGATACACTATAGCAAGTGAAAAGTCGACTGATAATTAAATCCCTCCACTGTTATCTTGGGGGCAGTTTTTGTCTAAAGTTGACAGCACATCTCAGCTGACCTCAGTGTGTTTTGCTTAAAATAATTGTGTAAGGAATTAGAAAAATATCAGTTTTGTTTCCAAATATCATATAATATTTATGGGTATCATAATAAGAAGATAGGTGTGAATTACTGAACAACACAGTCACACAGGTTGATCAATAATTTCAGGAATATTAAAAGACTTTTGGGGCCTGGAAAGATGGCTCAGAGGTTAAAAGCACTTGCTGCTCTTCCAGAGGACCTGGATTCAACCCTTGCGCCCACACTATCTTACCACCATCTATAACTCCAATTCTAGGAGGTCCAAAACCTCCACAGAGGTACATATGCAGGAAAAACCCAAATGCACATAAAATAAGAATAAATGAATAATTTAAAAAGACTTTCTGAATAGTGAAAATAGACTTAGATACCTACTCTATAGCATAATAGCTACCCCCATTGGTCTCCTGGGCATCAAATACATGCCTACTCCACATAAGAAGTTCCTTTAGTAAATTTTATTAAATTTTAAATTTAAATTATCATCAAATGTAGTGTTCAAACAAACTTCTTATAGACTAATGCAGCACGTGTATTGTGTCCAAAAGCATCAAAATGTCAGACGCACTATCAGATTATGAGCTTCATGTTCCTTGTTTCATTTTAAATTATTTATTTTGAGGATTTTATGCATATATTTTGAGTGTGTGTGTGTGTGTGTGTGTGTGTGTGTGTGTGTGTGTGTGTATGTAGGAATGCAATTGCTGTAGAGAGAGGTGAGGGGAAAATTGCAGAAGCTGTTTCTCTCCTTCACAATGTGGACCATGGGATTAAACTCAGGACACTAGACTCTGTGTCAGAGGCCTCTTCCCACTGACCCGTGTCATGGCACCTCTTTATTCGTTATGAAACAGTATTACTAGAGCTTCCTATAAAAGCATTCATATTTCAAATGATAATTTATGTGTTGTATCAAACAGAATTGATGGTGGTGAGCACACAACATTTTGACACCACCTAATTCACTGACAGTTAATTAATTCAATGTGATAATACATTAAGACTCTTAATGTATTTCCAAGTAAGAAGAAATGGAATTAAAATGCATCTTCTCTGCAAGAAGACACTCGATGTAATGTAGAGATGGGGTATAAGATGGGAGGAAACCTCTTCTAACTATGTAACTTATAGTAAACTAATATTCAATATACACAAGTAACTTAAATAGTGCACACAAAAAACAACAAAACAAAACAGACGAGCAAACAAACCCAGTGGCCAGATTTCAAGGAACCACACATAAAAAGAGAGGAATTATTGTAGGAGCCAGAAATGTCAAGAACGCCAGGAGAACAAGGCCCACAGAATTCACAAAGCAGAGCTCACTGGGGCTCACAGAGACTGGAGCAGCAGTCATGCAGCCTTCCTGTGTCTGCACTTGGTTCTCTGTGTGCATGCTGTGGTGGTTCAGTTTGGGGCTTCCGTTGGACACCTAGCAGTGGGAGACAGGGCGTCATTGACTCTTTTGCCTGCTCATAGGACCCTTTTCCTCCTACTGGGTTGCCTTGTCCACCCCTGATAGGAGAGTTTATGACTAGTCCTATTGAATGTTGTTATGCCATGTTCAGCTATATCCCTGGGAGATGTGTTCTTTTCTAAATCGAAACAGAGGAGCAGTAGTTCTGGGGTGAGGGGAGGTACAGGGATCTGGGAGGAGATGCCAGAAGGAGAACTGTGGTCAGGATGCATTGTATGACAGAAGAATAAAGGGAAAAAAACCCTCAAACCAACCAATTAATAGATGAGCCATTAAGTTGGAAAGCCTTCAAAAGAAAAATACAAATTGCCAATAAAAATATGGAAAACTTATCATCCCTAGCCATCAGGGAATTAAAAATTGAAATTGCATTGGACATTCCATACTATCCCAATAAGAATGGCTAACAACAACAACAACAATAAAATAAAGTTGGCAAAGCTAAAGGAATGAAATCCTGAAATTATCTTGGTGGAATTGTAAATTAGTACAGCACACCTGAAAATACTGCTTTTTTAAAAAACTACTTATGAATTGGGAGTCACCTAGGCTGATTTCATATCCTGACTGCTGTGAAAAATGCTGCAACACCTTGATCAAAGAGACTAAAGAGCCTGCTCTCTGCAACCGACAGGAACCATCCCAGACAACCACAGCCAGTGACAATGCAGGGCTGTGGAGCTCACTACCAATAGATACATACACAACTCCCACAGCTAAGGGTTAGTAACTACCGAGGGAAATGGGTGCAGAAAGATTTTAGCAGCCAAAGGTTATTAATGTCAGAGGTTATATTGATAAAGTTGCCTCAACACGAGCTGAGCATGAACCATAATAGACAAGCTAAAGCAGAAGGTAAAGCCCACAGAGCTTTCAGTCTTTGTAAATAACTATGGCCATCTAAGGAATGATGACAGAAAAATAATACTCTTCCCCAGGGAAGATCACTATACAGTTAACATTATATAGACTGAGCAGGTGGTATTTAAGAATATCTGTGTACATATATGTGTATATCAAAAGTTATGAAAAAGGTCATGAATCTGAAAGAGAACAAGGTAGTGTGTATAAGAGGGGTTATAAGAAGAAGAGAAAAGAGGGGAATGATTCAATACATTTCAAAATTTTTTATTTCAAAAAATAAAACAGCAAACAGATAGGCATGTACTTTTGTGTTACACCAACATATAGCTTCAAATATATACTTAGGAGTGGCGTATCTGGAATCATAGAACTCTAATGGAGTTTGCATATGAGTACACAACACCCCTGTGAGCATGCACGTGTGTGTGTGTGTGTGTGTGTGTGTGTGTGTGTGTGTGTGTGTGTG
>OU015744.1:3579196-3593129 GCA_907169655.1 Acomys percivali
TGTGTGTGTGTGTGTGTGTGTGTGTGTGTGTGTGTGTGTGTGTGTGTATTGCATGGAAAAAAAAGTAAAAAATGGATTTAGGTCAGATTATTTTCTGAATGTATCAAGGAATTGATATTTTAGAAGTCTGATAAAGAAAAATGAAGGCTTTCTCTTCTAGGTCAGTAGTTTGAATTCAACTCAGCTCAGTATTAACTCTAAGTATGAAATATGTGTTGTTTGGATTGGTCTCAGAGTAAAAATAGAGTGGCTGCCCTGTTGAGAAATGAGAGCCATCCACAGTCTCCACATCACCAGCACCATTCCTGAGAAGTGGGACTGCATGGAATAGGGTGAGGGCACATAGCTAGATCAAGCAGAGACTCATGCCATTTGTAAGTAAATGCCAAAACTTGTGAACATTATTCTGGCTTAAAATTAGAATTTTAAAAATATGTTATATTTTGTTCTCTCATTAATAATGGAGTGAAACAGTTTATGCATTATGGATATTGGAAATTGAGGTGGAGACCTTATTTAGATTATAAGAATACTATTAAATAGAAAATGTTCTTTAGGGATGAGAATCATGCTAAAAAATTTAAATTTAAAACATTTTAAAATGCGTTTTTTCCATACTATGGCCTAATGCCTTGGTTTAAGTCTGATGCTCCATAACACTTTTGTTAAGGATGGATGAATTTTTTAAAGTGTGATTTTCTTAGTGTTTTTTATTTTTATTTATTATAGTTAATTCAGATTATATCCTGTTTGTTATCCCCTCACTTGTATCTTCCCATTCCCACACTCCCTCCCTCTTCTGAACTATTCCCCTCCCCTAGAGCTCTGACTGAAGAAGACCTCCTCCCCTACCATATGACAGCAGCCTGTCAGGTGTCGTCATCCGGATAGCCCGCGTTCCCTTCCTCTATGTCCTACCATATGACCACAGCCTATCAGGTGTCATCATCCGGATAGCCTGCATTCCCTTCCTCTATGTCCCTCCAGGCCTTCCCCTCAAGGAGTAGTGATCAAATTCCAGACACCAGAGTTCATGTCAGAGCCAATCCCTGCCTTCCCCACAACCACAGAGAAGGAGTTGTCCATTGGCTAGATCTGAACTGGAGGTCTAGGTTTACTAGGTGCATTGTCCTTGGTTGGTACAATATGTCAGGATCCTCTGGGTCCAGATCCACCCACCCTGGTGGTCCTTCTCATATGGTTCATGAACCTTCTGGGTCCTTCCATCCCCTCATTCTTCCATAGCACTCTCACCTGGAATCCAGCAGAGAGTGCCAGTATCTGTCCCAACCCCTCCACTGGGTGAAGTCTCTCAGAGGACATCTATGTTGGGCTAATATCCACTTTCAAGTGAGGATATGCCACGCATGTCTTTCTACATCTTGGTTATCTCACTCAGGATGACCATTTCCAGTTCCATCCATTTGCCTGCAAATTTCAATATTTCCTTGTTTTTAATAGTTGAGTAGTATTCCATAGTGTAAATGGACCACAGTTTCTTTATCCATTCTTCAGTTGAAAGACATGTAGGTTGTTTCCAGAGTCTGGCTATTATAAGTAAGGCTGCTATGAAAATAGTTAATCAAATATCCTTGTTGTATGATGGGGACTAATACCCAAAAAATATAAAGAACTCAAGAAATTAAAAACCACCAAACCAAATAACCCAATTAAGAAATGGGATTCAGAGCTAAGCAGAGTATTCTCAACAGAGGAACATCAAATGGCTGAGAAACACTTTTAAAAATGCTCAACATCCTTAGTCATTAGAGAAATGCAAATCAAAACAACTCCAAGATTCCATCTTACACTCATCAGAATGGCTAAGATCAAAAACTCAAGTGATAGCACATGCTGGCGAGGATGTGGAGAAAGGGGAACACTCCTCCATTGCTGGTGGGAGTGCAAACTTGTACAACCACTTTGTACAATCTGGTACTTTCTAAGAAAATTGGGAAATAGTGCTACCTCAAGACCCAGCTATACCACTCTTAAGCATATACCCAAAAGGTACTCTACCATACAACAAGGATGGATTATTTTTTTTGCTTTTCAAAACAGGGTCTCTCTGTGTAGCCCTGGCTGTTCTGAACTCACTTTGTAGACCAGGCTGGCCTCGAACTCACAGAGATCCACCTGCCTGTGTCTCCCAAGTGCTGGGATTAAAGGCACCCAGCTTAATGGATGAATTAAGTTGACATATAAGCAGGTTCACAGTTTGTATACTAATAATATAAATTGAGCCTATAACATAACAAGCTATTTTTATACAGGTTAAAAATACATCAATAAGAATTTGAATTTAATTTTAATACATTCCATGCGTTCTACATTAGAAGACAAACATAAAGGTATTTACCTGTCTCCTCCCTATGAAGTTCTTAATTTAGACCCAACACCTTCGGCCAAGACAGGTTCAATGTGCCCTTTCTCTTTGCACGGTATCACATCTCAATTAAGTGTTTCGTTTCCACTGAGTCGGTTTTTTGATGGTTAAGATAGATAGATGTTGAGGAGATTATCGAAGCATATCTCTGGGTGTGTTTATGAAGCTGTATCAAGACACGGGTAGATTGTGAAAGCTGTGGATTCATCTGTGTCTTCCCATTGAAATATTCAAAATCTGAATGGATTTTGGCAGGACCATGGAAGTTGGAGGATACGGAGCACTACTAAGGGACATCAAAATCTAGCTACATTGATAGTTGACATGAGGTGAGCTGCAAGGCTGATGGGAGAATAAGCAGGCAAGGGGGAAAGTGACACAATGTTCTAGCTGCTGCTCATGAGCGTGAGTTCAATGCAAAGCCCACTGGTCCAGCTCGCTTTGCTTCCTGGGCCTAGGTTTGACTATGAAATAGACTGTTTTCCTGTTCCTCCCGAAACAAAAAGTCACATATTTAATTATGTAAAACCACACAGGTGCTTTGTGCTATGCTTGTGGTGATGAAAAGTACGAATTGGTCACCAGATCTGTATTCTTTCTGGAGTTCCAGGTAAGAGTCTGCTACCCTACCCGCACTATTCTGACTTCTAGTTTCTATTCCTTTCTCAGCCCATTTGCAACGCCAGTAGCAGCACACTTTACTCACTTCATCTTGTGGTCTCTGGTTCCTGTGGAAGTTTTTCTTTATTTCTTTTCCTCCATCCTCCTCCTCCTCCTCCTCCTCCTCCTCCTCCTCCTCCTCCTCTTTTGTCTTCTGTAATTTGACACAAGGAAACTCCTGTTATAGGATGGTCTTGAATGCACTGGTTGGGTAGTCCAGGCTAACTTTCAATGCCAGACAACCTGTCTCTGTCTCTGGAGGTCTAGGTGTCGCCACAACTGGCTTTTACATTTTTAACGTTTTTTAATACTTAATAGTCTGTAATAACACTGTTTTGACCTGTCTGATTTCTATTGTAAAGTTTGCTTACTAGCAATATGTATTCCACTTAAAATGTTAATTATACTTTGTTATGTAAACCAAAATGTTTTCAGGGCCTAGAGTTTCAGATGTAGACATTTGGGGAGAAGCATTATTCCGTCTACCACACTCTCATAGAGAAAAAACATAGCACATAATCAGAAGGAAATTTTGCCTCAGGAGCACGTAAGGAGAGCAAGGGGAGCCTTTGAGCATATGTGCAGATAGAATTATAATGATCAATTATGAATTTCATCTTAGTGAGGAAAACAACACTGTGCCATAGACTTGAAAAGCTTTGAAAGGAAGAGTCGCCTGT
Source organism: Acomys percivali (assembly GCA_907169655.1). Lineage (NCBI taxonomy): Eukaryota > Metazoa > Chordata > Mammalia > Rodentia > Muridae > Acomys > Acomys percivali. The sequence goes on from OU015744.1 coordinate 3,582,923, forward strand.
TAACAGTATTAACATTATGGGGAACCAGTAGTGAAGGGAAGAGACAGGTCCTTAGACAAGGGAGGGGAGGCTGACAAAACTCAGGGTGTGGCACTAAATCTAGAGAGATGAACCATGACTAATTTAAATAATCTAAAAACTGTGGCACACATCACTTGGAAACTTACCTACAGGGCAAATCCAAGCAAGAAAGAATCTCCTCCTGTAAAGGTGATTTAGAACATTGTTGGCTTTTCCAAACATTAGTTAACCATCAGTGCAGACAGAGCTGTTCTAGCTACAAGGGATCATGAAAATGGTCACTCCTAAGTCACTTTCTATTCCGAAGATCCCCACCCCTGCCGTGTGTGTGTGTGTGTGTGTGTGTGTGTGTGTGTGTGTGTGTGTGTATCCTTCCTTCCCTCTATATCTTCTTCTCTCCCTTCTTCCTCTCTCCTTCTGTCTTCCATGTGATGACACAGTTATAAACTAGCAAAAACAAACTCTTTGCAAAGAAACAAATCCTCTGGCCATTGTCTTGATCTCTTCTGCCAGACTCGGTAGTGAGTGAGCTTTGGATTGGCTACCCCTGCTATGTTTCTTAGTTAAGGCACTTCTGGCCAGCTAAGCTACTGCTCAAAGAGGAGTTTTAAAAACTGCCTTAAACAATGGATTTCTGCTAGTCTCTCTAGGTTGTTTTACGTCATTTTCCTCATCCTTTTACACTGTATACCAAGAACAAATCTTAATTGAAATCCTCTGTAGCAGATAATCAATAAAATTAATTTTCGGAATTATCTTTCATTCAGCATCAGGTATAATATCTAACATTACAGACTTGAAACTGAGCCTTTGAAGTTCATTTCAATAGTTTAAATGAATGGAAAAATTAAATAACTTTGAGAAGTGCTAAACTCAGAGTAATTGCACTGCAGGTGTTAATCAAGAGCTAAATCGTGCACATATGTTTCTGAACACATGCAGATATTTAAAAATCGCGGCATGTTATTGCTGTTTTTTATATCCATTAGTTTTTAATGCACAAGTTGTTGCCTGGGGACATCACACAAATGCACAGAAAGCAATTGGTCAAGCTCAGACAGCTGCTGTGCGATGGCAGAACCTTCCAGGGTTTCATACAGAGGCTGGGTAATCAGCTCAAACGTGAAGTGCAGAAGATAGCTGAATATTGATGCTTAAATGAGAGTTTGAGAAAATTGTCATTTAAATGTCTCAGGCCCTTTGTTGGGTTTAAGAAAGCTCCAATGAACGTGCAGAGACATCACTGTGGAAAGATTATCACAGTTAGACACCCTCACAATGCAGTTGCAAAGAGCTGGGGAGGAGGATTACATTTTTTACTTGCTGTGAAGCACTAGGTCAGGAAAGACATTTGAAAGGACTTGTAAATTGCAGATTAGGCCAAAACCCCTTACCAATCTTTTTTTCTTTTTTATGACTCCTTTGCCATCAGCTTTTAAGTGCTACTGCATTGAGAGTCTCTGTTAAAAAAAAAAAAAAGTAATAATGCAGCTACTGATTGCCATGGAGAAATGATGAGTAAAATTCTCAGCAATCATTGACGTTCGCTCACTCTGTAATACAGACCTTCACTGTAAAGTGAGGTGATCACCGCGCAATGAAGACTCGCTTCATTGTGACTAACGGTAATTAAGGTATGCCTTAAGATAAGACTTCCTCTGATCCAGAAACCTGCTTTTATGTGACACTTGGGTAGGGACCTTGGCTGTTTTCCCATCGGAATGCATAACAGAGGATAAAGCTGAAACACTTGTAGTAAGAGGGAAGGAGGGCAGCTTACATGCTAAGGAGAAGTGGGCGCACTTCTGAGCAGTAGCATTGCTGGTTCCTGGAGGCCGTATATGAACTGACTGCAACTACACTCACTCATCTCTAACACACACACAGGCTTTCCACCGTCTGCCCCTGAAATAAAAAAAAAAGTCCTCGTATGGCCGCACTGAACAGTGGGAGTGGGATGCTTATCGATCATCTTGTTAACTGGGGAAAGTTGGGTTCCCTCTGGGTTCTGAGTCTCTTCAAAAAAAAAATTTTTTTTAATAAACTTAAAAGGTAGCTCAATTTTATTAGACTGTGAAGAAAAAGCCAAGGGGGCTGTCAACTAATAAATCTTGGTAGCTGCATGGAGGGAGCACATGGAGAAGAAGAAGAAAGAAAGTTGTGCCTTCATAAAAGAAAGTCTTCGAGAAAGATGTTATGTTCAGCATTGAAGGTCAGCAGGCAGATGCTTGAGGGAAGAGGGGAGAGGGGAGCCTGGAAGAAAGAATAAGAAAGCCCAGAGTTTCAGGGCAAAGCTTGGTAACTGAAGGGGAGGATACAAAGGGGGAAAGGGGGAAATCAGGTGTTTTAGTTAAAACTCCCCAAAGTGGCCAGACTTAGCAATACCACATGTTAGAAGCCTTGCTGAAAGGCATATCAGGAAGAGGCTTCTAGAAAATATGAATATATATCTCATTAAGAAGATATTTATTCCTGCACAATGGTGCATACCTGTAATCCCAGTGCTCAGGGAAGCAGAGGCAGACAGATCTCTTTGTGTTCGAGGCCAGCCTGGTCTACAAAGTGAGTCCATGACAGCCAAGGCTACACATAGACAAAAAAAAAAAAAAAAAAAAAAATGGGTTATATCCCATTCAACTCTACCTGTAGATATATTTATCCTTTTATTAAAATGTCTTAACACATGATTGGCATAGCTAATGTCCCTGGGAGTTGATGTATGCATCTGTACCACTTTCAGCTTTCTCGGTACCTACACTGCTTCAACTTGATCCTAAGGTTCTGCCTAGTGGTGATGTCATTTGTAATTCAGTCTGTTGACTGCTCAATAGCTCACTGAGTACAATCACAGGATATTTGCACATACTAAAAGAAAAAAATCAATAATGGCCTGATATTCATTCCTTTTGTTAATACAGAACTTAAATAAATCATGGAGCACCCTTTGCTCCCTTCTCTTCTTCCCATGAGTTAAAGTCCAAAAGGTGCTTTGTCTATATATTCTACAAATATTTATTTATTGCATACGTACCAGTGTGCATGTACGTGTGTGTGTGTGTGTGTGTGTGTGTGTGTGTGTGTGTGTGTGTATAGATTAAAGTAGAAGAGTATCACCATTTTTAGAAACGGAGCATTTTAGAACAGAATCAATTCAGTTAATTCAGAAGACATCAGTTTACTAAATCAGAAAATGAACATATATAGCAGAATTACATAAGTTTTACAAAACATGATCATAGGATTACATCAATACATCAATTTCAGAGAAAATAGTGGTGGGAGGGATTCAATGCAGACCCCAGGCCTGGTGGCATATATGCACTGAACTTTCTCACAGTACTGCGTCTTGTTTGTAATGTTTAGATCTGTCTCTATCTTACTGTTTTCAATACATTTGGTCTCACTGACTATATCCCTGGGACAAGAAGCTCATGGTGTTTCTCCAGCTGATCCATGTGCTATTATTTTCAGTAATACTGTGACAAATATCCAAACGTGGGTGTATCTAACACAACTGTTTTAATTTACAGGTCTGGATAGCAGAAGTATGCATCGGGTGCCACTGAGCTGGGAAACAAACTGTAGGAGAAGCAATATCATTGGAGACCCTAGACACTAGGGTTCCCTTGCCTCTTCCAGCTTCAAGCCGTGACTGCCTTCTTTCTGCCTTTTGTGGTCCAGCATGCGTAAGAGAATCTTTTCTCACATTTCAGCGCTGTAATCAAGAACAGGAGAGGGGTTTAGCAGAGAGGGAGGGTGGGTGGGAGTGTGATGAGAGGAGAGGGGCCTACTACTAGGATGTAAAGTGAATAAATAAATTAATTAGTGAAAAAAGAACAGGAAGCCTCATTATCTCACCTCAAGAGTCCTCTGATTATATCAGCCATACCCAATAAACCAGACCTCTCCTGATTTAAAGATTAGCTGATTAGAAATGGGGATTTAATCTCCTGATTTAATTCCCTGTTGTTACACAGAATACAGGTCTCAGATTCTCCCAGGGAAAGGGTTAGGGTGCAGTGGTCATCCTTCCACACGCTCATTGCTGACAAGGTACATCAACTATTTGGTACAGTATTTCTCATTTGCAGTTACATTTTCTTTGGACAGACTTATGTGTAAAACACCTAATATTCTCATGTTGGTTGGAGACAAAGGGCAAAGATTGATATCTTGAATATGGATGGTTAGTGAAAAATCCCGAGTCAAGAATGTCACACAGTTGTTATCCACATGCTAAAGAGGAAAGCTGAAAATGAAAACCAGCCTGGCTGCATAAGGACACATCTTTTAACTTTTTTAAAAATATTTTTTAGTTTTTTACATATACATTTATATTATTACATATATATAAAATAAACTACACTACAGCAAGAAGAACCACGAAACAATCAGGAATTATATAAATGTTACATTCATAGTGTTTTGGCTATTTGTATTTGGCAACCTTAAAAAAACATCTTTCCTATCTTGGTCAGTCTAAAATTCTGAATATAAATCAATACCTATCATATCTCATCTCTATCAACTTAAAAAGTCTATCTAGACCTACAAACATCTTAACCCTTAAACAGCTAAGCTTACTTGTAAAACTAAACTGTCTGGTCTTCAACCCCATCAGAGATTTGAGAAGGAATAAACTTGATTACCTGAGTAAACAGGGGGTGCAAGAGACACAAGTTGAAACAATAGCCACCATCACAATAAAACAATAGTCAATGTCTCTTAACACCAGAAGTTAAAATTTAGTAAGAATATTGCCCATTTAAGAATGGCATTGGCTTAAAAATTAATCAACAGTATCAAGCTGGCCATATACCATCTGTCTAGTTGCTTTAAGATTTGAGCATTATTTTTTTTTTTCTTTTTGAGACAAGGTCTGACTGTGTAGCCTGGGCTAAATCCCACTCAGTATGCAGCCCAAGCTGGCATCATACCCACAGCATTCTCACCTCGGCATCTTCAGTGCTGGAGTTACAGGTGTCCTCTAAATCCAGATGCAACTTTGTTAGATATTTTTCTTTGTTAGTTGTTTACACAGCCACACATCTTATTTCAATACCACCAAAAGTGCATCCACTTCTAAAGATGCTGACAAATTATTCACTAAAATGTTAATAATCATAGCACCCTACATTACTTAGGGTTTTTGTTCCTACCAAATGTGTTTAAGGTAATGAAATACTTATATTTTATTTGAGATATGTCAGTATGATGCCCAAGTAACCATATATTGAATTTATATTTACATTAAAGTTATACTTATTTTAAACAGATGTGTTATCTTGGAAAGATCATTCAAATGGAACTTGTGTGTATGTGTGTGTGTGTGTGTGTGTGTGTGTGTGTGTGTGTGTGTGTGTGTTGGTGAATTGTATTTCTTAGTTTTGTATAGACAGAGTGTTGATTCAAGTCACTTATTTTTAAAGATGTCAGTTTATTAGATCAGAAAACAAAAACCTTTAGGGTAGAATAAATTTTACTAAGTATGATCACAGGATGCCGGTATGCCAATTTCATTGAAAATGTCAAAAAGAGTAGTTCTCAGAATGAAGTCAGTGCCACCTGAGCAAACCAAACCCTCTGAAAGTGCCTTGTGGGGCCTTTATTATCAGCTGTTTAACCAGAAATGTCTACTGTGGTTCCTGAGACAAATATCAAGTAATATTGGTCTGCAATGTGGCTGTGATGCTCTAAATGATAAAACGGTACTCCACGGATGTTTTTACAACACTATTCCCCCATTTTCCCACTGCTATCCTACCCATCCTTTCTCTCATCTACCCCAATCTTTAGATTTTTAGCAACACTAGCTAGCCCCGCCCCTACTACCATTCTACCTACACATATAGCAACCCAGACAGTACTCAGCACATTGCCTTCCGCAGACCTAAGACAATTCTGCAGCTGTGAGTTACTTACAAGGAAACAACTGAGCCTAAGGCATGCACTCTGCTCTAAAGGATGCTTCTGATGGAGAGATATAAATGTCTCTATCATGTTGCCTGTGTCTCAGCAGTGTGCCGTCGAGCCTGCCTAATGCGGGCATGTGCCTTGCATGTGATAAAGTATCTGTCAGTTCCACTGGAAGAAAAATGCTATTCCTAAAAGTGTATGTATTCAGCAGTCTGTGCTAATACATTATAAAAGGATTTCAGATTCTTTAAATACTATTAAGTAAAGAACAAATATACTTTCTAATGTTTGATAGTTAATTCAATGCACTGAGAAACATAAAGTAAAGAAACAGTGAAAAATGAAATGGATATAGTTACAAATCATAAACCTCAAAATCTGAAATATCCATTTTTTGTAGTAATAGCAGGAGTTAAATATGTTTATATTTCAAGGTTCTTATAAAGTGTTTTATATTATTTAAATACTGAGAGATACTCAAATTAGAAATGATGTCATGCAAATAGGAAACTCAATTTGAAATTTGTGATTTGAACTTTAAAAATCTAATATAAGGAGATTTAAGAATAATCCACTGAAAATGTGGTAATTGAAGCTTCAAGAACAAAGCATTAATATGAAAGAAATTACAGAGAGATATCCTAGGTTAATATGAAGAAGAATTACTAATTACAACTTAAGCTACCTCAGGAAATGAGGCCAGAGTACTCCTACAAAGCTAAGCAATAGAAATGTAGATCTGCATTTAATTTTAATTCACACAGAAGGCAGAAGCGGTGCCATGTTCTAAGGGGCTGTTTATCAAATAGTGGTCTCCAGCGCAGCAGCAGAAGCCCCTGAGAACATTTTAGAATGCAGATGGCCAAGCACAACCTCATACCTACTAAAACAGGGAGTTTGAGTTCTGGATAAGAAACAGAAATCTGTGATTTATTAAGCCCTTTTATGTTTCAGCAATAGACTGAGGCTAAAGTTTTTGTAATCTATAGAAGCACATAAATAGCATCTATTGTCCTTCTCTGATAACTTCTGTGGCACTTTTGCATATTTTTGGTCAATTTCTAATAAGGCTTTTTAAAATAAAGAGAATAACAGATGTTGTCAGTACTCTATTTTTATAAAATAGTAATTTACAGCTTGGCGTGGCGGTGCATGCCTGTAATCCCAATCCCATCGCTCAGAGAAGCAAAGGCAAGTGAATCCCTGTGAGTTCAAGGCCAGCCTGGCCTACAAAATGAGTCCAGGACAGCCAAGGCTACAGAGAGACCCTGTATCAAAAACAAAGAACAAAAACCAGAAAGAAAAAAAATAACCCCTCCAAAACAGCCCCTCTATTTCTATCCTATTACTCCCTTTTCTACTTCTTTAATAAACATCTGAGGCTGAGTGTTTTGTTTTAAGGAATTACAGCCAACTTGCTGCTCTGGAGGACAAACAGCACAGCTGGCAGCTTCCTCGCTCTTGAGAGCCCCTCTCAGCAGGGGCTCCCTGTGGCAGGAACACCGGCAGACTGGTTATCATGCCACCAGAGGAAGCCAAAGAGGGGATGAGGATGATTCTGCCCCCCACCTTCCGGAAAGCTCGGATCCATCCTGAGATCAGGACCTACACTGCTCTGCAGTTCCTGAGAGGCTCCATCTCTGGAAAGTTCCGGCACCTCCCAACATTGGTCCACTGGCACAGATTTCCATGAACCTTAGGGAAGTGCATGCCACATGGAGGCCTCATTATCATCACAAATGTAACCTTCTAAAGACATGTAAATCCAAGGTAAGTATTAAGTCTGTATTTTCAAAATATTAGCTTTTGATAACAATTTTTCCTCATTAGGGAAACTCATTGTTCAAATAAACAAAATGACATATAAATAGATATTAAGTGTCAACAATGTATGCAGTTTCTATAAACACATTGAGTGGCTGAAAGGAGTTAGCCTAATTGGTCATCCCATCTACTCTCTGCTTTTACATACCTAATCACATAGGAAACCATAATGAAATCGCTGTTCTAATTTCCCAATTAGATTCACAGCTGGTGATTCTCAATTTGACCTTTTAAATGACTCTATAAGTTTCAGCTATTTAATTGTTATATTTGTCACAAGCCTTTGGCTTTTATTCTTGTCTTTAGTAAATTAATTTCTGGAAGTTAATCTCAAACACAGTGGCTCACAAGATTCTTTTCATGGTTCAGTAGTTTGCTAGCACAAAATATTAACAATAAGCCTAGGGAATTCTCCTTAATCTACAACAAAACAAACAAAAAGAGTGGTCTGAGAGAAGCAGACTGTTATGCTATGATAGTTGCCATGGATACTAAGCTCCTCCACAGAGTTCAGCTGTGTGGATGAGCATAAAATATTAGCCTTTTGATTAATCTGTGATTCTATTCAGAAAGGCTGCAGTTCTCAAGCTTTGATTGTTCAGCTATAAATGAGTGTATTTGCATTCACAGATAGCACAACACTGAGAAAAGTTGTCTCTTCTCCCTCTCTCTCTCTCTCTCTCTCTCTCTCTCTCTCTCTCTCTCTTTCTCTCATTTTCAGTTTCTTTGGAAGTTGCATATGAGAAACACATCAAGAATATAAGAAACGTTAACCAATAAATCATATATATGAAACGTTACATAGCTTAAATTTTTCATTTTACCTTTTTGAAGTAAGAAATAAAGAAGTGTCTTAAGGAAACTTTACAAACCATAGCAAAACAGTATGGATCCAAGAATTATAGTAAACCTGTGTGTGTCAGCATTCTCAGTAGTATTTCTCTATAATCTGCAATTTTACTTTCAATTGATTTTTAAATGTTATCAGACTTACAGTGAGCGCTATCAGAATACTGTACTTTTCTTTTTCATTGTCAAGCAACAGATTCCTTTCACCCTTCACTCAAAACACAAACAAACAAAAACAAAGCACTCAACTCATTAGTGGGTGAGAGGTACAAAATAACGGGGTGTGCTAAGCTTCAACAAGCATCGCTGGGTCACAGGTCGCACTGAAATGATGCCGATGTGCATCAGGTTGGACTGTTCCCTCTGCCTTCTGAGAAACTCCCTTCTTACATCAAGAAGTCCCATTTCTCTCTTTTTAAAAAGAAAATTACATGAATTAGCTGACGAGTTCCAGTTTACAGAAACTGATTTCCCCCTGGAAACGACTGAAGCTTCATCCGTAAACCCTCACCTACATGTCGGCCGAGCCTGAGCTGAGCGAACACAACAGTAGACAGACATACCACAGTGAGTGGAGGAAGCCAGTGAGACCTCAGTGCCACACCAGTGATGAAAAGCAGATAAGAAGTACAGAGCACAAGATACAGTCTTTTCCAGAGAAGAGTGCACCAATTGGTTATCCAGTAGCCAATGCTCAGCCCTGGAAACATGCACATATAAGTGAGATTACACAGACTGAGCAGTTTGTGCTTATGTATTCAGGAATATATGTGTATATGCACATATGCATATAACAACAGTTAATTTTTTTAAAAGGTCGTGAATTTGAACGATCATGGGAGAGTGTAAAGGGAAGAAAGGGTAGAAGGAACAAGGTAATTATAATCTCAAAATGAAAGAAATGATAAAAAATAATTATTTCTGTTTCCATTGACTGTCAGTGCAAAAGGAGATGGGCACACTAGTCAGTGAGTATACTTGGCATGCTGACTCACTTAGAAAATATTATTTAAAAATATTCTATAGCAGTGGTTATCAACCTTCTTAATGCTTCGATCCTCATGGTGTGGTGGCCCCAACACTAAAATTATGTTGTTGTTACTTCATAACTTTAACTTTGCAACTGTTATGAATCATTATGTAAATATCTTATATGCAAGATACCTGATAAGTGACCCCAAGGGGCTTGCAACCCACAGGTTGAGATGACTGTTCTAGAGTGAGAAGTTTTATAACTTCTATTTAAAACCATATATCACGTCATGGGCCAGTGAGATGGCTCAGCCAACAATGGCAGTTTGCCTCAGAACTCGAATGGTAGAAAGAGGGAACTGACTGCTGAATGTGACCTCCATCTTCTTCCCGTGCTGTGTGCACAGCCACAAAAAAAGGATGATTTTAAAATAAAGCAAACAAATAAGTAAGCAAAATAGATATGTGACAAGCTATTGTTCTCTCTTTCCACAGCTCCACCCTAAGGTGGAGTTCCTGTGCACACTTAGGATCGCAGTCTGTGGTACACAGTAAGATGGAGTTCCTGTGCACACTTTGGATCACAGTCTGTGGTACACATTAAGATGGAGTTCCTGTGCACACT
>OU015744.1:3593139-3633123 GCA_907169655.1 Acomys percivali
GGATCGCAGTCTGTGGTACACATTAAGATGGAGTTCCTGTGCACACTTAGGATCACAGTCTGTTGTACCATTAGATGCCATTCTTCTTGTCCAATCAGTCAGCTACTGTCCTCGTCATATTCAAGCTTTTAATATTTTTAGTTTGCAGTCTTGCAATTATTTAAGGTCAAAATCCAATTATCTGCAAACGTGAAAATTATCCTCTTACCCATTTTAGACCCAAAAAGGTTCTAAGTAAAAGATACTTTCCTGTTATTATGCTTTTGTTTTGCTGTTTTATTCATATGCTTTTAAAATGGAAAGAAGCAGAATGCCTATAAACAACTTTTTGAACATTTAATTGAAAAAAATATTTAGTTTAGAAAAGATAAATGCATTAAGCAAAATTATAAAATTATATTTTCTCTTAATGTGATTTAGTGGCATATTAGACATCAGAAGAGAGCACTGTACCAAAAATAGCTAGTATTTAGAGGTGCACTGAGGTAGAGCTTCACCTATGAAGGAAATTGGCACATTATCAGATACAAGTTCCTGGTCCAAAGAGCTCGATCAGCAGTTAGCATCACGTGTTGTTCTTGCCGAGGACCTGAGCTTAGTCCCCAACGCCCTTCTCATGTCTCAAAACTATCCCTAACTCCAGTTCCAGCAGACCTGACAGCTTTTTGACCTTCCTGGGAATCAGACTCACACATGATACACATACATACATTCAGGAAAAAATATCTGTACACATAAAATGCATAAACAAAAAAACCCATTATTTACAAATGACATACGGTTTCCTAGTAACATTGTGCAAATAAAGCACACACTTTCACAGAGAATTCCTTGTGTGGACACCAATACACCACCATAGCTTGCTTAGCTGAGCTAGCATAAACTGCTCTTCGGCCACCACAGCCTCCACTCTCTGGAACTCTGAGTCCAATGAAAGCCTGTCTCGTGTAAAATGAATTGGCCAGCTTTTTGTATGTATGTATGTATGTTTGTTTGTTTGTTTTGTTTTGTTTTTTGGTTGGTTGCCTTGGGGGATTGTTTGTTTGTTAGCCTGCTTGTTTTTATAACAACAATAGAAATACAACTAATATAAACAAAATTAACTTCAGAGGGAATAGAAATAGTTTGTTCACAGTTCTAAAGAGACTTCTGTCTACCACAGCCTAGAAGATGTGGTGGTGGGCTTTAAGGAGATTTGTTCACATGGAACCAGGATAGAAGGGAGATTGTCTTCTCCAGAGATGCTTCCCCTGACGGGCTATCCAATGCCAAACGGTCAGCCCTACACTCATAAACATATGAGCAACACTAAATGATGTCAACAAGCTGTATTGTGTGTGTATATGTGTATATATATATGTAATAATAATACATATGTAATAATAATGATTAAAGAAGAACTCATGAATTTGGGCAGGAGTAGAGAGGCACGTGATGTGTTGGAATTGGGAGAAGAGAGTAAGACAATTATGTAAATACAGTACTCGGATATGAAATCAAAAACATTTTAAAATGTCATCTCATAAATCACATTGTATCTGTACCAATACATTTTTGTCAGGCTATTTCCTACAGGATCCAAAGAGCACCACAGGTTAGATACCAACCCTGAAACTGTGGCGGATATTCCAGAATCAAACAAAAAGCAATATTGTTGTTACTTCAGATAGTCCTCAAAACTGTTGATTTTATGATTTCACATGCACATGTGTGTGTGTGTGTGTGTGTGTGTGTGTGTGTGTGTGTGTGTGTTAAAGAGACACAGAGAGACAAAGACAGACACATAACCAAAAATTTCACTAGCCTAACCTGCTATTTGGGATTTATTTTTGCAAACTTGCATGACATTCAAAATAACAGAAATGATTCACTACTACTTTGCACCCACAAACATCCTCTCTGCCATAGCGAGAAATCAATATGTGTCATCCCTGGCCTCAGATACTGTCACTCTGCCCCCAGACACTAAATATATAGTGATGGGTGGAGTAAATGACCTGTCATATCCAACAAAAATGATGATTTTATCCATGACATAACCACTCTATACTATCGGGATAGAACTTTGTGATCAGGATTAAAAGCTGTGTTTTGAATGATATGGAAAGCAGAGTTTGTTTCTATCTGCTGTGCATTACACTCCTTGGTAATATTCTGCCCAGATTTCCATCCATTCAGAGCACTTTCCATGCCTGCTCAGAGTTGTGTCATCCACTTCTCTCAACCTTTGTGGGAGCCGGAAAGACACCAGCCAGTCTTGGCGTCTTCTGAGGCCTCAGGATAGACACCCAGTCCTCCTTAACTATCTTCACTATCTCTGTGGGTATCGAAGCTTCTCCCACAAGCTTTTAGGATGATGCCCAGCACAAAAAATTTTTTTCAATGGATGTTTTAGTTGGTGTTTTCTTCCACTATAGTCATTATTGATATTATCTACAAAGGTCTGTTTTAACAACGTATTTTGTTTCATGACTTGTGTTCCAGTTTTTCTACAGTGATCTTCTAGTTTAATTCTTTGGGACCATATGATTTCCATCACTCAGTAAGGGAGTCTCATTACTGCCTGGGATGAATTATCTTGGTAAAGTCACCAATAGATGTATGAATGCTTTCTACAGAACCCCTGCAGCACTAGACACAGGAGAGTATGATGTCGGCTCAGTTTTCTTAATCAATATATTTTATTACAACTTATTAACCAAGCATACGTCACTTATAACCCGACTAACCAAAACAACAGTGAAAAAGGATTAACGAATACAATAACAAAACTGTAAGATATCAGTTCCGAGGAATGGTTCTCCTGGCGTATTCAACAGGACTTCTTCTGCTGGAACCTGGAGTAACCAGAACCTGGAACCTAGGCAGGAGCCAGAGCCCGAAGGCTTCCCTCGATCCCTCGAGCGGTTCTCTCTAGGAGCATCGGAAGTGAAGCAATGAACAGCCAAAACTATCCCAAGTCTCCAAAAAGCCTATGCCTCCAGTTCTGGGATCACTTATGTATCTCCTTTCAGAGTCTGTTTGCTGGATCTTTTCAGCTGGCAACAATCAAACTCCTGCATGAGGTGGTTGGTCTGCTAATGGATTAACCTCACCTGTTCTCTCACAAGACCTTTCCAATCCCGTACTTAGGATCCTAAAAAACAGGTTTATCTCTCCTTCATCTCCCTCTTTCTATTTAATAAAATACATGATATACAACAGTATGATATAGAATGTGGGGACTGAAATCCAAGCAGAAAATCTGGAGGTGATTTTAACACTTGAGATCATCCCACACATACACACACATAGGTGTCAACCAATTTATGGAAGGAAAACTTGAAATCTAGGTTTTGAAGCAGCAATTTTCATATGGCCACTTGTTACCTTACAAATAATAGCCAATGTTAAAACACAAAAATAAGAAGTTACTATCATTAAATTTCTATTAGATTTGAACATTAACATTTTAGAAAAATAGTGGCATATTTAAAATTTTTTGTTCTAATGGAATAATTATGTAGGCAGTGTACATTTATAGATGACCTTTGAAGTGCAGCCTTTATAAAATAAATCAAGTTTAGAAAGGTGAAAATGACAAACTCAAAAACAATTTGAAAAATTGACATATAATTGGCCACTAATAATTAGTTTGCAAAAAATGCTTTCATATTATTAGTTTATATTATAGCTTATTAATAAGGTCTTGAAATAAAACAGGCACACAATCTCCCTTGGAGTATGCCTCTTGATATTGATTTAATAAGAAGCCATTTAAATATAATTTTTCATTATATCTGAACCCACATGTTAAACAATCTTGAAGTGTCCAGCCACAGTGTATACATCTACAACAAAACTTCAGCGCCCAAAGCTTAGGGTATGCTGAGAAAAAATAATAGAAAGGTTGTAAGAGAAAGAGATCCAGGAAACCTGCTGTGGGCTTGTTTCTCCTAGGAAGAACAGGGAAGCATCACATGGGGTAGCTGAACAATATGGCTGCCTAAGGAACTCCTAAACACATACACAACACTACTATCCATGTTAGAGTGAAGGGTGAAAAGCTCACAAAAGATCCTTAAAGAGGAACTACAGGCAACTAACAGGTGACGCGAGTAGGAAAAATGGCCTTCCCAAAGATGAGCTCCTTAATTGGTCAGCCCTGAAATCATGTACATACAAACACTAAATGGACACATCAGGTTGTATTTATATACGTATATGTGATGTGAGAGTTTCTGGTTTCTTTAAAAACTCGGGTGTGTCACGTTCTGTTTTTCTGGAAACTGTCTTGTGAGAGGGCATGTAATGTTTTGCTGAAAGCAGACACATGAGAGGGCACATGATGTTTAGAAAGAATATAAATAGAACCACACCGACAGTTGCAGGATACCTTTGCATAGCTATGCTGTGCAACGCTTCACTGGTCTTTGCTTCACAGAGAGAAACTTCCAGAGAAGTTCTCCTGGTACTCTGGTTGATTCTGGCCTCTTCTGCTGACTCATGCTGACTCGGCAGAGCCTTGCTGTTTCTGGGGGATCCTGCCACCTCTATGGATCCGTGTTCCTGTTTGGTGTTTGCTATGGGACTTGACTGCTGGTATCCTGACAATGCAAAGTAGAATTGGCCTGAGGAACTATGTCTAAACTGGGCCACAACCCCTATTTCCTATTAACGCTGTTTCTCCTCTTCCTGTAGTGAGTGGGTTAAAAGTGAGGTTGACGTATTTAAGAGCCCTAAATAAAGTAGATTTTGTAAACCTGTGCCTACATATCTATAACAATAACTATTAAAGAAAAAGAGGCCGTGGACTTAAGAGTGAGTGGGCACTGAAGGAAAGACAGGACAAAACAATGTAAGCAAAATACTGAAAGAAAGAAAGAAAGAAAGAAAGAAAGAAAGAAAGAAAGAAAGAAAGAAAGGAAGGAAGGAAGAAAGAAAAAATCTTTAAGTTGTAGATGAGTTATAACAATGAAAAAGTAAGACAGATGTTTTCACTAATATTATTTTTCTCTCAAGAGTCCATGGTCTGGAATCTTTGTCCCTAGTGAGGTGATGCTAATAATGTAATCTATAAAATAAATGCGCTTAGGAGGGGGGGAAAAGGCAATGGTGTCTCCATGTAAGAAGTCCCTGGTGCCCTCACCCTTGGATGAAATTGATATCCATCTTGAAAGCCTGTAGTATACTCACATTACCCAGCGCCGCTTTAATCAGCGTGCACTTTCATTACTGTAAAACAAGGAGATTCATTATTTGACCTCCTCCATAGGGACTGCTTGAAACCCTACTGTGTGTTCCTTCCTCTGCGAAAGGCCAGCAACCGATCCTAGACTTTCATGTTTCCAAAATCATGAACTGAAATAACTGTCTCCTTCTCATACATAACTTCGTAAGGGGTAGTCTTTTGTCATAGGAACATAAAATGAGATAAGATAGCACTTGAACATAATATTTCTCTCCTTTTCATAGGATAATCACACTTAAAAATAATCTTACTGGGCTGTGACAGAAGCTGCATAATATACCGGATAAGTCTAATTGACAAACACCACCTTTCTAGGACTCTAGAAAGGACAAAAGCCAAGACATCTTTCTTCCCCAAGAAGACTTTGCCTAGTTTTTACAAAACAAACAGGAATGATTATTCCAAATCTAGATATATTTTCCAAAACCAGAATCATAACACTTAGACTTTACCACTTCACCAGAGCAGATAATTAGACAATCACATTAATTATAAGCTGGAGAAACACGGGCAAATGTGCTACACTGTTATCACCGGTCACAGCGCAGGGTAGTGAATTTGGCTAAAATTATTTTGGGGGAGAATTATTTATATTATAGGCATTTTAGTGCAGTTCCTGCTGGTCTCACAGACAGAGAGGGAACAAGTTTCAGTTTAGAAAATTATAATTTCTTAGATGGAAGGGTTTTTTTTTTTTTGTGTGTGTGTGTGTGTGTGTGTGTGTGTGTGTGTGTGTGTGTGTGATTAAAGACAAAAACACACTGGAAATATGAAAAGGCATAAAGCTACCTCTTCTCACCAGAAATACTGTAGGCTTTTCCCAGATCAAAATGAATAAGCCCAGAGCATGCATACGGTATACAGGAAAGAAATGCATCCCGATCTTATGTGGTGTATTCCAAAGGAAAGGGCAGAAAAAGAAAAATTGAATTTCCCTCAAAATTCTATGAAAGAAGAAATGAGGACATAGACCCTATGAGAGAAAATGTTGATATCTAACAACTCAGATGATGGACTAAACATAAAAGTACAAACTGACAGCACTATAGTCAACGCTGATCAGAAAATCATAAAGGAAAGACTGTGTCACATTCTATCATCTTCAGAGAAGTGTGGGTCATAATTGTCACCTAAGCAAAAGCAGAAGAAAAAACTCTGTTAACATTCTTGAAAAACACTGTATTAATGAAAAGTGTAAATATATTTATTCATATTTGTGATAAAATATAAACTTACAAGCAAATATATAGATGAGATGAGGCAGACAAAAAGAAAATGCAGTTAACCTCTAAAGATTTAGACAGTTATTAATTTTAAAATATATCCTTGCATAATAAAAAAGACAGAAACTATTGAGAGAGTAAGTTTGACATCTAATTTATCAATATACATTAACATGCTAAAAGACATTTTAAAAGCTGATGTGTTATATATCTTATATACAAATACACATATTTTTGCAATAACATTTCTGTCTTAATGATACATTTTTTGTATTAAAAACAGAGATACACTTAAAATTTTAAGATAAAACACAATTTAAAAGTTAACACAATCACGTAAAAATAGAGCATTTTAAAATATTTTTAATTTAAATTGTAATAAAAGTAACTTAAGACTGCAGAGATGAGCTGTTCAGAGTCTTCAATGCAGCTCCTGTCTACTGAAACTCCCTGTTAAAAAAAAAAAAAAAAGCAAATTGTCACAGCTACATTATACATGCATGTGGCTGTGGAAAATTGAACTGTTTCTGCTAAACAGCTAAACTTGTGTTTAAACTTTATTTTAATTAATACAAAGTAGCTGGAATATAGTGCCCATACAAACAGCCCTTCTCTACAATCTGGCATGTGTAGGTATGGAATGGTTATAGTGAGACACTTCTGACTAAACAAGTTCACACTTGGGCCTATTATTACATACATGGCGGGAACACGTATAACATTAGAGTGCAGCAGTGCCCTCATTAGGGGAGTGAGAAAATCTTATAGGATGTGTGCTTTGGTTAGGGGTACAGAAGACGTCTTCTGGTTGATCATAGTGTGTGTGTGAGCACCTCAGGATTGGGCACGGAGATTGCAGTATGTAAGGAAAAGAGCCAGTATGAGGCCAAGTTTATAGTCCCTGAAAAGGCAGTGGCCGCTTGCTCTATGGGCCATAGACGAGGTGTTTGCACCATCTTTCTGCATGGCCATTAAGGGTCTTCAACTGATGGCTTGTATCAGATTCAACCTCATCTAAGGTGACTTTTCACCAGCAGAATCACGTGGTGTAGCAGTGCCTGTCAGGCTCTGGTCGCTCTTCTTCCTTCTCTCTCCCCTTCCCCTTCTCCCTCCCAGCTCTGCCCCCCGTCCCTCTCTATCTGTGTGCGTCTCTCTCCACTTCTCTCTCATTTCTCACACACAAAGAACAAAGAAAACAAAGCACGACTGGCAGCTTTGCAAATTCTTTTTTTTTTTTTTAAGTCCACCTTAGAACAAGCTGAGTAAGCTACACAGACGGAAATTTTTTTCCAGTTTGATATTTGGAATACTCCGTTCAAGACATTTACACTGACCACATGATCATCTCTTTAGATGCAGAGAAAGCATTTGATAAAATCCAACACCCATTCATGTTTAAAGTTTTGGAGAGATCGGGGATACAAGGCACTTTCCTCAACATAATAAAGGCCATATACAGCAAGCCAATAGCCAAAATCAAAGTAAATGGTGAGATACTCAAGGAAATTCCTCTAAAATCGGGAACAAGGCAAGGCTGCCCACTCTCTCCGTATCTCTTCAATATAGTACTTGAAGTTCTAGCCAGAGCAATAAGACAACAAAAGGAGATCAGGGTATCTATATGGGAAAGGAGGAAGTCAAATTATCCCTATTTGCAGATGATATGATAGTGTACATAACTGACCCTCAAAATTCCACCAGAGAACTCCTACAGCTGATAAACACCTTCAGCAAATTGGCTGAATACAAAATTAACTCAAAAAAGTCTATAGCCTTCCTATACACAAATGACAAGCTTGCAGAGGAAGAAATTAGGAAAGCCACACCCTTCACATTAGCCACAAGCAATATAAAATATCTAGGAGTTACTCTAACTAAGCAAGTGAAGGACTTGTTTGAAAAAAATTTCAAAACTCTGAAGAAAGAGATTGAAGATGACATGAGAAGATGGAAGGATCTTCCTTGCTCATGAATCGGGAGAACTAACATAGTAAAAATGGCCATCCTACCAAAAGCAATCTACAGATTCGATGCAATCCCTATCAAAATACCTACACAATTTTTTAAAGACATTAAAAGTTCAATTCTGAACTTCATATCAAAAAACCCAGAATAGCTAAAACAATCTTGTACAATAAAAGGTGCTCTGGAGGAATCTCCATACCTGATCTCAAACTGTACTATAAAGCAACAGTATTTAAAACAGCATGGTACTGGCACAGCAACAGGCTGGTTGATCAGTGGAATCGAACTGAAGACCCAGATATGAATCCACACACATATGGTCACTTAATTTTTGACAAAGAAGCCAAATCCATTCAATGGAAAAAGGATAGCATCTTCAACAAATGGTGCTGGTCTAACTGGATGTCTATGTATAAAAAAATGCAACTGGGCCCACATTTGTCACCTTACACAAAACTCAAATCCAAGTGGATTAAAGACCTCAACATAAAACCAGAGACACTAAGTCACTTAGAAGAAAAAGTGGGGAAGAGCCTGGAACATATTGGCACAGGAGACAACTTCCTGAACAGAACACCAACAGCCCAGGCCTTAATGTCAACAATTAATAAATGGGACCTCATGAGGCTGAGAAGCTTCTGTAAGGCTGGAGACACTGTCAAGAGAACAAAGCGACAGCCTACAGACTGGGAAAAGATCTTCACCAACCCTACATCTGACAAAGGTCTAATATCCAAAATATATAAAGAACTAAAGAAATTAAACACCACCAAACCAAATAACTCAATTGAGAAATGGGGCTTGGAACTAAACAGAGAATTCTCAACAGAAGAATATCAAATGGCTGAGAAACACTTAAAGAAATGCTCAACCTCCTTAGTCATCAGGGAAATGCAAATCAAAACAATTCTGAGATTCCATCTTACACCTATCAGAATGGCTAAGATCAAAAATTCAAGCGACACCACATGCTGGCGAGGATGTGGGGAGAGAGGAACACTCCTTCATTGCTGGTGGGAATGCAAACTAGTACAGCTACTTTGGAAATCTATCTGGTGCTATCTCAGAAAACTGGGAATAGGGCTTCCTCAAGACCCAGGTATTCCACTCCTTGGAATATGCCCAGAAGATGCACCAGCACACAACAAGAAAATTTGCTCAACCATGCCAGATCATGGAAACAGCCTAAGTGTCCCTCAGTAGAAGAATGGATAATGAAACTGTGGTACATATACACTATAGAATACTACTCAGCTATTAAAAACAAGGAATTCCCGAAATTTGTGGATAAATGGATTGAGCTAGAAATGATCATAATGAGTGAGTTAACCCAGAAGCAGAAAGACTCATGTGGTACATACTCACTTATATCTGCATACCAGCCCAAGGGGCATGTCCCACGAAAGCTTTCACTTACCAGGAAACTTGGACAGAGGAGAGGACATCCTATTGGGACTCTAGATGAGAGAACCATGTGAGAATAGCAAAGTAGAAGGATCCAGAGTGTCCTAGAAACCTACAAATAGAACATTATGATAGGCAGATTTGGGCCCAGAGGTCTCGCTCAAACTAAGGCACCAGCCAAGGACAATACAGGCGTTAAAATTTAAACCCCTACCCAGATCTAGCCAATGGACAGGACATTCTCCACACTTGAGTGGAGAGTGGGATATGACTTTCTCACGTACTCTGGTGCCTCAGTTTTGACTACATCCCCTGGAGGGGGGTACCTAGTTGCACTCAGAGGAAGGACTGCAGGTTACCAAGAAGAGACTTGATACCCTATGAGCATATACGGGGGGGGGCAATCCCCCTTAGGAACAGTCATAGGGGAGGGGAATAAGGGGAAAATGGGAGGGATGGAAGAATGGGAGGATACAAGGGATAGGATAACCATTGAGATGTAACAAGAATAAATTAATAAAAAATTTTTAAAAAACAACAACTGCTCTTTAAGTGTCGCAGGTAAGATAAGATACCCATTTTTTTAGATGCACATATGCTGCTGGGAGAATCAGGGATCACTCATGGGGCAGTAATAGTGTGTAACATATTTACAACAAAAGTTACATTTTAGTTTTTATGTTACTGTCTTTCTTTTCTAATTGTTACATAAAATCATTAAAAATTTATACATATTTAAAAAAAAAAGACATTTACACCGATCTCCCGTGGGAAACGTAATGGCGATGTGTCTCCTGCTGAGGAAAGGTTGGCCTTCTGCAGTTCTGTACGCTGGTGTCTGCTGCACTTGGGTGAAGAGAGTGTGAGCACTGAATCATTCTTATGATTTGTAACTCTTTCGTTGCTGCAACAAAATGCCTGACAGACGCAACCTGAGTAAGGATTTATCCTGCCTCATAGTTCGCAGATAAAGTCCACAATAAAGTAAAAGTCATGGTAGACAGAGCTAATCGCACTAAACACAGTCATAAAGCATATACAGGTCAACTTCGATGCTCAACTTGCTTTCTCCTCTTTATTCAGACCAGGATTTCAGCTGCCCATACTCAGGATGTGCCTCAATTAACCCAAATGGAAAAGCCCCACTGGCATGATGGGCTGATTGAGAGTTTAGTCAAGTGGACAGTGTTAGCCACTGTACTCCCCAAACTTCATTTAGTTAGTTAAAAATTGTTTTAATCTGTCTTTAATTCTCACATTTCACTTGCAGGGAGAGAATATTTTTAAAAAGGAGAAAAGTAAAGGCAGACTTTCCTGTACATGACTTTCCTGGCACAGGGTCTCTATAATAGTGCCCCTACTGCCTGGCATATCTTCTTAGCACAAGTGTCACTTCAGAAATATTCTTTGTGACTTCAATTCTATTTAAGTTTCTTTATAAATACCCTCTTGTCAAAATCTATTTTCTGTTTGCCCTGCTAAACTGTCAGTATATGTTAGTTATATGGATATTTGATCAATTTTTTTTATTTGATCAATCTTATATAAGAATATAAAATTCAGAATGTAAGGACTGCTTCCTTTCTGTTCAGCATTCTCTCTGCAGCAGCCTGCCTGGTTCCCAGCATGTCCATTAGGAGGTACTGGAGAATGAGTGAATAACTGAAGATACTTTCAAAATATGAAGCTCTGGAGAACCTTTTAATATTTTATCTAAATCAGCAGCCAGGCTCAAACTCAGTATCTTACTTAAATGGAAAAATTCAAAATGAACTCAAGGACACACAGATTATTCTCTAGCATAGAAGCATCAAATATACTCTAAGACATTAAGTCCAATTTTGTTTTTTATTGCTAATCAATAATATTTAAAGGACCTAACAAAGATGTGAGATTCCAGCTTTACTGGGGCACTGTGTCAACACTGAAACTTGCATAGGTATGAGATACATTTGATAAGCACTACAGTGTCTTCCGTTCTGTAGCTCCAGCCACAACACACTGTACACCTTCTCTGTGACTGAGGCGAATGTACGGCATATCTATCATCTACCTCAAAATAAGGAACACGTTTGTGTTTGTTTTATTTCAGATGAAAAGTCTTTTAACTTAGATGCTGACAATGTATATATCAATGAATCATTTTTAAAATGTGTAATTATGTATAAAACTTAGTGGAACATGACAATGAAGGAAATTATACAATTTAAAATAAAGGGAGCTTGGAGTATATTTTGTTGAGACCCATGGACTTATTGGTAGCAACATTGCACATAAATTAGTAATTAGGTGTGTTTTAGGAAGAAACACTAAAAACTGGTTCTGACCAATATGATGGCTCAGTGGGCAAAGGTGTTTCATGTGAGGCTTGACAGAGAGTGCTTGATCCTCATGCATCACATGGGAGAAAGAAAGAACTGGTACTTGCAAATTACGCTCTGCAACAGTCATGTAGTGCTTGCACACACACACACACACACACACACACACACACACACACACACACTAAATGAATATTTTATTTAAATTTTTATTTTTAATGTATTCACTCTTGCGTATTATAACCCCCTCCTTCATCTCCTCCCACTCCCACCCGCCCTTCCTAATACCCTCCCCACCTCCACTAGTCCTCAGAAAGGGAGAGACCTCTTCCCCTATCATTTGTCACCAGCCTATAAAATCTCATCTACACTGCCTGCATCCTCTTCCTCTGTGGCCCCAAATGGCTGCCCTGCCGGGGGCTGGGGAGGTGGTTGTGATGTTGATCAACAGGTGGGCATGTCAGAGGTAGCTCCTGCTTCCCATGTTATGGGCCTACAGAAGACTGTGATTCCTATTAACTGTATCTGAACAGGGGTTCACGGTCATCACTATGCATAGTCCTTGGTTGGTGCATCAGTCTCTGTAGCCCCTAAGCCCAACCCAGGGCCAGATTTGAAAGGTGTTGTTTCCCTAATTTCTTTCTCATCCATATGTCTCTTGTATACTTTTATCAGCTATAGGAGTTCTCTGATGGAATTCTGGGGGTTAACTTATGTATACAGTCATATCATCTGTGAACAGGAATACTTTGACCTTTTTCATTTCCAATGTCTATCCCCTTGATCTCCTTTAGTTGTCTTATTGCTCTAGCTAGGAATTCAAGTACTATATTGAAGTGATATGGAGGGAGTGGACAGCCTGTTGTGTCCCAGATTTCAGTGGAAATTATTTAAATTTCTCTCTGTTTGGTTTGATGTTGGCTATAGGCTTGCTGAATATTGCCTTTATTATGCTTAGGTATGTGCCCTGTATACCAATCTCTCAAAGACTT
Source organism: Acomys percivali (assembly GCA_907169655.1). Lineage (NCBI taxonomy): Eukaryota > Metazoa > Chordata > Mammalia > Rodentia > Muridae > Acomys > Acomys percivali. The sequence goes on from OU015744.1 coordinate 3,606,275, forward strand.
TTAACATGAATGAGTGTTAGATTTTGTCAAATTCCTTTTCAGTATCTAAGGAGATGATCATGTGGGTTTTTTTTCAATTTGTATACATGATGGATTACATTGATGGATTTCTGTATATTGAACCACCCCTGCGTGCCTGGGATGAAGCCTACTTGGTCATAGTGAATGATATTTTCAGTGTGTTCTTGGATTCATTTTGCAAGTGTTTTGTTGAGTATTTTTGCATCAATGTTCATAAGGAAAACTGGCCTGAGATTCTCTTTCTTTGTTGGGTCTTTGTGGTTTAGGTATCAAGATGACTATGTCCTTCTAGAATGAGTTTGGTAATGTTCCTTCTGTTTCTATTTTGTGAAATAGTTTGAAGAACATTGGTATTAGATCTTCTTTGCATGTCTGGCAGAACTGTGTGCTGAATCCATTTGTCCTTGGGCTTTTTCTGGTTGGGATACTTTTGATGACTGCTTCTATTTCCTTAGGAGATATAGGGCTGTTCAGTTGTTTCCATGATCTTTATTCAACTTTGATAATTGAAATCTATCAAGAAAATTGTCCGTTTTATTTAGATTTTCAATTTTGTGGCATATAGACTTTTGAAGTAAGACCAAATGAATTTTTTGGGTTTCCTTGGTGTCTGTTCTCCTGTATCCTTTTTCATTTCTGATTTTGTTCATTTGAATACTGTCCTTCTGCCTTTAAGTTAGTTTGTCTAAGGGTTTGTCTGTATGTTGATTTTCTAAAAGAACAGTCTTGAATTGTTTTCTTTGTTTTCAGTTTATTAATTTTGACCCTGAGTTTGATTATTGTTGTCTACTCCTATTTAGTGTGTCTGCTTCTTTTTGTTCTAGAGATTCAAGTGCGTTGTTAAGCTACTAGTAATTAATATAATGTTAACTTCATTAATTCTCCATTAAGTTTCTGTCTGGATTATCTGTACATTGGTGAAAGTGGGGTGTTGAAGTCTCTCACTGTTAATTTATGAGGTTCAGCATATGATTTAAGCTTTAGTAATTGTTCTTTTACGAATGTGAGTACTCTTGTATTTGGGGCATAGATGTTCAGAATTGAGATATCATCTTGTTGTATTTTTCCTTTGATGAGTATCAAGTGTCCTTTCCCATCTCTTTTGATTACTTTTGGTTGAGAGTCTGTTTTAATAGATACTAGAATGGCTACTCCAGTTTGCTTCTTGGGTTGGTTTGCTTAGAAAACCTTTTTCCAGGCCTTACTCTGAGGTAATGTTTTGTTTTTCCCTATAGCTGAAATAGAGAGGACGTTTTTATTGTTTGGCCTTGCTAAAACATGAGATTTTGAAAGATATTGACTGGATTTGAGATGAGAAATTTTAAAATGGGAGATAATAGCACAAGCCTTCAATTCCAACACAATGGAGTCAGGGTGGGCAGCCCCTGTTGAGCAAGCCACTTTTCACAGTTCTGGCTCCAAGAAAAAGAAAAAAAATGTCAGTTAAATTTTCCTTTTGCCATCAATACAGGTTGATGCTTCTTTAGGGTGGATGCCACCAGCTCAGGTTGTTCCTCGATTACTGATACCACCACCAACAACAACAACAAAGAGAGATTCTGTTAATCAATATAAGGACCTAAGTTAGGCTGGGAGACAAAAACAAACTACAGCCAAAAAGTTATTAAATGCTGGGTAAGCTGAGATGCCATATTTCTCTGCCAACTGGCCTGTCCCTTTAAACATGAGACACTTTCTCGTGGGGGATGGCTATGGTCACACCTGGCACAAAGGGACACAGAAGAGTGTACAAGCAGAAGAGACATGCCCGCCTAAATTCAGTTCCAAAACTTAAAAGCTATGATTCATATGTTTAAAAAGGTATAACCATCCGTTATATGGAAAAAGGGGGCAAGGCAAAGATAGCCTAAACAAATATAAAAACCCAGGTACAATATGCCTAAGGTATGCTTAAACTAAAATTGATGGGGAGTTTATTTAAAATTTGGCTATAAAGTCATAATCTCCCATTCCATATGGAATGGATGAAGGTAGCCACAATAAATATGAAACCCAGGCACAAATCTTTAAATAGGAACAAGATGCCTAAAATATACTTGAGCACTAAAATTAAAGAGGCGTTTATTTAAAACTTAATGCCTTTTCTATTGCCCAGTCCAACCAGTATATCTCTTCAAACAAGAGGCCTTTTCTCAGGAGACAGGTAGCAGCTCTGCCTAACACCACAGGTGCCAAGAGCCCAGAGGAGTGTATTTAGATCTGTACAACATGATAATGATTGTCTATGCAAATGATGCTTGTTGGCTACAAAATCCCCATAATATATAAATGTTGTCTTTCATACAGCATGAATAAAGATTTATAGATGTCTTTCTTCGGCTCATACAACAACTTAGGCAAACAAACCAAAAAAAAAAAAAAAAAAAAAAAAAATCCTTCATTCTACCACAGGCAGAATTCCACCTAAAATAGACAAGCTTGGATGCAGGCTAAGTCAACTACCAAGTTCTGCCAAGACAGGATAAACAAGCCCTTAATAGTTCCTGCTTCAGAAATATGTCTGACAGATATACTGTACCAGAAGGCTGAAAATGATGCTCCAGCGTTAGAGCTTTTAGATGGATGTCCAGTTAGCAAACTGTCTTTGTGATGTTTCAAATTTTGAAGCTGCTAACCCATACTTCCTGTTTACTTGGGTAATTAATTTTATTATTTCGCATGTCTATGAAGGGGTTGAATATTAGATTATTTTAGTTTTACAATTAAGCTTAGTTTTTTAGGAATTAAAAAAAGATGTTTTTATGGTCTAGGTATATGTTTTAGGTTAATAGGTTGATAGAAAATAACTTTAGACTCTCATAGATAGCATAGATAATATTTTCTCCGAAGTTTCCAAATGCATATGGACCAGACATTACAAATGTAAATCTTACCTAATAATTTTCACAGTTATTCCATAATTATTATACATTAGTTTATTGTTGCAAGAAAAGGAACATTTTATTATACTTAAAGGAGGAAATGATGGAATAATATTCTTGTGGACTGTGTACAGTTTACCCTCGTTCATGCAATTGCTGATTTCTCTACACCACTCTCTAGTTTCAATCTGGACATTGTATTGTGATGTTTATTCTAAGTGTCTCAAGTCTGTGTAAACATGTCACCATTTGTCCTCTGTATTGTCAATAAGAGCCAACGAGCCAATGATGAGCAACACAGAGAATAGGGTGGGACATCCTGGTCCAGTGAAAGGAAGAGAAAGAATAGGAAAGACAATAGATATGCACATGGAGAGGACTGAGAAACAGCAGGAGGGGTGAGTAGGACCTAGGATATGAATAAAACACAAATGTAATGTGGGAAATCTGAGTGGAAGGAAACTATACTAGGTTGGAGGTTTAGGATGGAGTAATTATTACACAGCATTATGTTCTAGGCTAATTAAATATATTATGGTCTCTCTGTGTAGTTAGTTATTTGGGTATGATGCTGGTTAAAGAGTAACTTGATTTATTCTAAAATTATAAATCAATATTAAACATTAATAATCATTCAACAATCCACAAAACCTTCAACCCAAAATTTACCCTGCCTACAAGATGTACAAAGACAAAGATAAGAGTACAGACTGAGAGAATGTACAACCAATGCCTGGCCAGCCTGGGAACCACCTCATGGGAGAGAGCCAAACCATCACACCTCTAGGATACGCTGCTACGTTTACAGACAGAAGCCGAGCATAACCATCCTCTGAGAAGCCCCAGCCAGCAGCTGATCAAAACAGATGCTGAGACTCACAGCCAACCATTAGTCAGAGTTTGAGGAGTCCTGTGGAAAAGTCAGGGGGAATGATGGCAGGACCAGAGATGACAGGGATGCCACAAGAGGTACAACAGAGTCAACTAACCTAGATCCATGGGAGCTTTCAGACACAGAAGCACCAACCAAAGAGCATGCATGGCCTGGACCTAGGCTTTCTACACATATATAACTGATGGACAGACAGTTTGTTCTTCATGTGGGTCCCCGAGCGTGTAGTGGATGTAAACATGTTTTTGCTTTGAGCCCAATGCAACCACCCCTTTTAGGGGCTTGGTCTCCGTCAGCTGAAAAACATCCTAGTAGGGACTCTGAGAGTATATATAGGAGAGCACAAAACACGAAGCTGGGCCTCTTGGTCTTGGCATCACTTCCTGTTGTTTTAGCTGTTCGTTGCTCCACTTTGAGATACTTCCACACACCTACAGATACCTGACGTGATGAAGAAACCAAAAACACACACTGGTAGAAAAGACGGCATTGTTAACGAATGGTGCTGATGAAGTTGAGTAGCTGCATCTAGAAAAATAAAAAATAGATATGTTCTTATCAGCCTGAATAAAACTCAATTCCAAATTAATCAATGACTTAATTTAAGGCCTTCTTGTCTATTGGGTCATTACAGGTGATTACACAATCACTTTTCTTAGTTCATTTAATATCATTTTCAAACACATGATTGCTTTTATCTGGTGGACTGTGAAATTAATGTGTGATTTTGATCACTTTTTGGAGTGTAAAATATAAGTATTTACCTTGACACTATAAACAGATCTCTGTGCCTCCATAGTTGTAAAAAAAAAATAGTATTAAAATAGGACACAGTAGTAAAAATGTAAAATTACCTTCCTACAACTCAGCTCAAAATTGTAAGTGTCTCTCACGAAATTATATTTATGGTAAGGAGATTTCAAAACTTAGGCTTGTAAAACTTAAGGTGTAGCATATAATCATTTATTAATGACTTAAAGCTTCAAAACAAAGTACAAAACGATATTTATTGTTAATAAACTAGAAAATGGACTGTGCTGGATAGGCACTAAATGTTGTGACTCATGATGTCTTCATCTCACACAACTAATGTGATCATAGAAATAACAACCAAAATAAAATGGAGAGGGCATAGAAGGTTAAGAATCAGTTTTTGAAAATAGGTTTTACTTGAACATACTTTAAATACTTTAAATAGGATTACATCACTTTCTATCCATCATTTTTTCCACCCAGTCAGTTCCTCCCAAATACCCTATATCCAGTCCCTCCCATAACCCCTCCTCTCAAGGTGGCTGCCTCTTGATGATGCCAGCGGAATTGCTCCCACGAACTGAGTCTAAGATCTATTACTCCTGTCCCCACTAACCTCTGACAGCCAGTCACCGAGCAAAGGAGTGTATAGGGCTGGACTTCATGCCAGCCATGGGGGGAAGAATTAGAGGAAGGAGTAGGGGACTGAGCCACAGGTAGGTCCAGGAAAGATGAGGAAGATCCAGCTGGAGCTGACAAAGCACAAAATGCAAGCAACTTGGGGATTTTGGCAAAGAGGAAGTCAGACCAGCCTAGAGGGTTAAGAATAGAGTAAGAAATGCTCAGTTCTTGTGCTGTGAAGTTTATTAAAATAATATAACAGAGTCTCAATTATTTGTTACCCAAGTTAAGAAGGAAACTGGGAAACAAACAGTGTTATAAACATAACTGTCACAATAAGTCCAATAAGCATAATTAACCATAAAAGCCGGCCAAAAGGTCAAAAGCACGCTACCATCTTATTAGATGACAAAAAATGCTTATGATAACATCCAAGGAAATTCCCTTATGATAGAACTTCTGTGGACAGCTGATTAACACTTTCATAAAAGGAGCAGAGTACAAAAACAATAACACAGAAAACCAAAATCTTCCTACATATAAGTGATAAAATAAAAATGAGAAAGAAATCAAGGAAATACTACACTTCACATTAAACTCAAAAATATTCTGGAATAATTCTAACCAAACAAGCCAAAGAGTTGTATGATAAAGACATTAATAAAAGCATTTAGAAAGGCATCAGAAGATGAAAAAAAAAAAAAAACTCTCATGCTCACCGATTGGTAGGATTAATATACTAAGAAATGGCTGCAAAATTCCCATCTAACTCCAATGCAATTCTTCACAGAAGTCCCAAGGACAAATTTCAGCATTACATTGAAATATATACAAAATAACCCAGGAAAGCTAAAGAACCCCAAACAAAGTAGGTTTGAAAAAGTTCAAAGCCTACACTAGTGAGTTGAGCAGGTGATGCCTATGGCATGGACTCTGTTGCCTGCTTGATTGCTTCCCCCGGTGGGGCTGCCCTTCCCTGGCCTCAGTGGTTGAGGTGGAGCTCAGTCTTGATGCAACTTGATGGTCTAGGGTGGGTTGGTGGGGGGCATCCCCTTTTCTGAGGAAAAGGGGGCTATGATTAGGGTGTAAAGTGAGAATATAAATTTAAAAAAGAACAATATTCAAATTATTATTACAGTTAAACTTCACAGCATTCTTCCAAGGAGATAGTAATTGCAACTTGCATATGCAAACAAGCTTTAGGACTCTCAGGGACTTGAAAGAGCAGTGATCATCATCAGCATATACTGTGGCCTGTACTTTGTTTTCCGACATTTACTCTAGCTCTGCCACACTACTTCAGTAGGGCATGTAATCTCTTTCTAGGCCAAATATTTAATTTCTTAAACAATATAATAGACAAAGAAACACATCCAAAGTGATCACTGGATGTTGCTCATCCAAGAAACTGGAGAAATATTTTCTAGCCCCAATCTAGTGAAAGACATCTAAAATGGATATACTTAGGTCAAGCTGGACGTCAAGAAGCATAACATACGTATTAAAACATGCAGTTAAAACAAATGATCTGAGGTGAGCACACCCATTGCTACTCTTCCATGGGTCTCTCTGGGGAACTATGGAGTGATTCTGGTAGCAAGTGATAATGCTTCAACTCATCTTTATAGTTTTCTTCTCTTTGGGTTTTCAAATATTTTCTCGTTTTGCTTTCCACTTTACTTTTAAATGTATGGCTCTGAAATTACATTTTATGTGGTGATTGCTCATTTAAATCAGTGGTTCTCAACCTGTTGGGTCATGACGCCATGGGGGGTTGAATGACCCTTTCCGAAGGTCACCTAAGACTATCGGAAACCACAGATATCTACATTACTACTCACAACAGCAGCAAAATTACAGTTATGAAGTAGCAACCAACATCATTTTATGGCAGGGGTCATCACAACAGGAGGAACTATATTAAATAGGGTCACAGGGTTAGGAAGGTTGAGAACCACTGATTTAAATTATTAAACTATAAATTCTACTTTTGCCATCTTCCAGTTTTTCTTTCCTTTAATATTTTTATTTTTATATAGATATCTTTTATTGGCACTCAAAGAAAGAATAAGCAGGCTACCAAGATAGATGTCTTAATTTGCTTATAAAACAATATCATTTTCTTTCTACTTTCTTTTTATAATAGCTTTAATTAAATGAAGAAATGGAGTCACCATATTTTTATATCAATTTGTAATATCTTCCAACAATCTTTTACTATTGAGCAACAGCAAATTATTCCATTTTTTGCTGGAGAGTTAAAATAGACATTTCAAAGTACTACATTGTCAGAATTATGGTAAGGCACCTTTGGAAAGTCTGCCTTCTAGTAATCTTACACAGCCTTATTTCATAACAAACTATCACAGCCACTTAGTTCTAAAACCGCCACTGGTTGCAGTTAGCTTTAACTATCAACTTGGCACAGCCCTAAGTTCCCTGGGAAGGAAATCTCAATGAGAGCATTTTCCAGATCACATCAGCTTGTGGTCATACCTGTGGGGAATTGTCTCAGAAGCTTGCAGGGCTCACTCTGGGTGGCCAGTTCTCTAGGTAGGATGCCCTGGACTGTATGAGAAAGTTAAATCTGCATGAGCCCGTGTGAGCAAGCCAAGAGGTATCATTCTACCATAATACCTGCCTCAGGCTCCTGTTCCAGTTCCTTTTCTTATTTCCCTCTATGGCCAACTGTGATCTGGAAGTGTAACTCAGTTAACCCTTTCCTCTCCTAAGCTGTTTGTTGTGCAGAGCATTTTATCACAGCAATGGGAAGAAAATGAGACCCGCTCCTCGCTCTGTAAGAGACAAGTTTCTTGTCCTTTCCCAGATGCTTTTCCTCCACCTAAGGCAGATACCCTATAGACTTCAGGCTGCCCAAGCTCTTTCACTCAGCTTGATCATCCCCAGAAATCCTCTCAAGTTCATCCCAGTTCTGCTCACCTTCCTCCTGGGACAGCTCTCTCCTGGGACAGCTCTTTCCTGGGTCAGCTCTCTCCTGGGACAGCTCTCTCCTGGGACTGCTCTCTCCTAGGACAGCTCCCTCTCTCTTAGGACAGTGCTCTCCCAGGACAGCTCTCTCCCGGGACAGCTCTCTCCTGGGACAGTGCTCTCCTGGGACAGTGATCTCCTGGGACAGTGCTCTCCTGGGACAGTGCTCTCCTGGGACAGCTCTCTCCTGGGACAGCTCTCTCCTGGGACAGCTCTCTCCTGGCAGTGTTCTTGCCTTCCGGTTGCCCTACTCCTCACTGCTCTCCACAGCCTCACTTCTTCCCACACCTCATCGATCAGTGCTTCAGAAACACATCTGCCGGCCTCAGGAGTGTGTATCCAACTCGTTATTAAATTAAAATTTGGCATCTTTGCTGTACCAGAATCAGCCCCTTGATAGGAGTTTTGAATTTACTTGCATAAAGCATACAGGGAAAGTTTAATTTAGCACTGACAGCTATGCCATGGGACACAGGAAATCTCTGTAATCATCAGCCTATCTTGAACATTGATGTGAATTGGCTTACAAACCAGCTTTTTTTTCTAATACAATGTTGTTTCTAATGGCACTGAACTTCCTTATTCAGGTTTTAAGTCTGCTGATATCTGATTTGCATGTTTAGCTCTTTAACCTTGAAAATCTAAACACCTTGGTTAAGCATTTTTTATTTTAGAAAACAGTTGATGTTTTCCTACATGGTCTCAGCAAATTCTCACAACTTTTTATTTTCTTCTATAATGCCTTTGTGCCAACATTAGAGAAATTACACTGGAATAAAAACAACTTAAAATGAAGACAATATGCTGAGATATAAAAAGTCTAAAAGGGGGATGTGAATCAGATACACGCACTGATTGATACCGTGACATTTTCTTCATTTAAAAATGTGTTGGAATATCATTTAAACACGATTCATGCAACTTTAAACACCTCTCTAAATGTCTGTGTTGGGATATAAAACTCTCTGACTTCATCATTAGCAGACATCCAAGTCTGAAGGTGGCATTAGTTAACAAGTCATCCTCAGTTATTTTTATAGCCTTCAGTTTAAGTAACGATTGAACATATCATTTAACATAAAACGATAGAAACATGACATCTGCAGGGAAAAAATAGTGGATGGAACTGGAAATCACCATGTTTAAAAAAAAAAAAAACCACCCAGACTTGTTTGAATGTTTTCTCATATTTAGAAAAGAAAATCTGGTTTTAAAAGACTGTGTCTCTCTCACTCCTCTCCTCTGCAGGAAGGCAGGTGGTGATCTTCATATGGGCTGTGGAAAGATAGTTATTGCATACCTGTCCGTGAAAGCAGGAAGAGGGAAGTTTGGCAGGGGTACAAAGTAGACCAACAAGAAGAAGGCAGCGATGAGAGAGGAGGGGCCTCGGGAAGAGGAGAAAACGTAAGAACAGTGTATAATCATATGTGTCTAAAATGATATAACAAGCCCTAATACTTTGTGTTTTAAAGTTAATAGAAATAACACTTCACAGCATGATGGTCCTGACACTGAAATATTATGTCAAGGGAAAGCTAAGTACAGTCACCTGAAGGCAGCATGGACAACACTAAGAAGCAAAGGACAATCATTTTCCTCAATTCAGCACTCCTGGAGGTGACACAGATGACATCCTCAGCCAACATAGCCTCTTTGCAGCATGAGCCACCACTTTTTGTCCTGTAAGCTTCACAGGAACTACAGCCGACCCAGCATCATTGTCATGTAATTCGCATCGTTCGAGGTGAATACTAAGCAGCCTCAATGGACTGAGTCCATCATATTCCACTGGTAAAAGCCTTACAGTCATACAAGTAAGAGCGGGTGTTACCTCAGCAATACACCATCAACTGAATGTAATTAACCAAAAAGCCAATAATATTATAAACCTTATCAGTTAGAATACTCGTTGTTATTTATTCAGTGAAAAATGAATGTACTTGAGTCTGTGATTTTTCTAAGACTGTACATGCTTCTGGGAAATTCTCAGAACATAGCTCAGAGATAATCTGCTTGCCAAGCAGGCATGAGCTCTTAGCTTCGGTTACAGCACAAGAACAAAGTAAAAGTAAACAGCTCCATTCTAATAAAAAATTCATACACTATTAATTCCACATAGTCTAGGGCATCTGTAACCATGGTAAATACAAAGACATGTGACACGTGATAATAAGTCTAGTTAAATTATTATGACGGTGTTTATGCCTTTTGTCGATTTGAAATGTTGATGAAACTGTTCAGTTCAGCTGTGCATAGAAAGGTGCTTCAATAATAAGAAATGGTGTTCCAGTGTTGGATTCAATGAACAAGAAGGAGTATCAAATATCCACACAGAACAAGGCAACAGAGAAGTTACAGGAGAGTGTGAAAGTCTCTGGCTGGGGTTGACTGCCTTAGCACATCCCCAGTGTTGGCCACACTGACACCAGACGCTTTTTAGCCTTTCTCTTTTCCAGGGGTGGACCTAGTGACATGCCTCGAAGAGAATATGGGAACTTGACACACATTTTGTTTTTGCTCACTTACTCTTGAATCTTAACTCTTAGGAACATGAGCTTCCATTTTCTTTGAGTAGCCCAAATGAAACTACAAAGGCAAGAAAAATCTGTTTTGCAGGTAATGATGTCTGCCTCAAACCAGGAAAATTGAAAGTTTAATTTCATTGTGTTTAGTATACAAGTTTATTATATAGCATGGCCAACATTACTCAGTGCCCTACAGTGTAGAAATGCACGGATTCCCTCATTCAGGACAAAAATGTGTTTCCTGTTTTAATCTCCTAACCTTGAATATGTCTTTTTTCTTATTGTTCACTTTAAGTCCCAAATGTAGCCCCCTCCATCATCATCTCCCAGTCCCACCCTTCCTCCCTCATCTCCCCTCTCCCACTCCCCTTGTCCTCAGAAAGGAGAGGCCCTCCTCCCCTAACATCTGACCCCAGCCTATCAAGTCTCATCAGGACTGCCTGTATCCTCTTCCTCTGTGGCCTGGCAAGGCCCACCTGCCAGGGGGAAGGGATCAACAAGTTGGTACCAAAAAACGATAGCATCTTCAACAACTGGTGCTGGTCTAACTGGATGTCTACTTGTATAAAAATGCAAATAGACCCTTATTTATCACCCTGCACAAAACTAAAATCCAAGTGTATTAAAGAACTCAACATAAAAGCAGACACACTAACTCTGTTAGAAGAGAAAGTGGGGAAGAGCCTTGAGCGCATTGGCACAGAAGACAACTTCCTGAACAGAAAACCAACAGCTCAGGCCCCAAGATTAGCAATTAATAAATGGGACCTCATGAAACTGAAAAGCTTCTGTAAGGCAAAGGACACTGTCAATAAAACAAAATGACATCCTACAGATTGGCAAAAGAGCTTCGTTAACCCTACATCTGACCAAGAGCTAATATCAAAAATATATAAAGAATTCAAGGAATTAAACAGCACCAAACCAAACAATCCTATTTAAAAACGGGGTACAGGGCTAAACAGAGAATTCTCAACAAAGGAATATCAAATGCCTGAGAAACAATAATATTTTTAAGAGGAGAAGATGATGAAGAACTTAGGTCACTCTAAAGAAGGGGGGTAATTTGACTAAAAAGTAAAGAGCTATGATAAGTAATGATTTCCAAAAATGGCAATATGAATTGACCTGACAAATTAACATATTACAAATATGACAGTGTGTATGTATATGTAGTATTACAGGCAGGGCTGACAAATACGATGGTGGTTTGGATAAAAACTCCCCCCATAAACTCATAGGAAATGGTATTATTCAAAAGAATTAGGATATGTTGTGGCCTTGTTAGACTAGGTCTGGACTTATTGGAGAAATTGTGTTAGTCGGGATGGGCTTTGAGGTTTCAAATGCCCAATCCAGGCCCATTGGTGTGCTCTCCCTCTCTCTCTCTCTCTCTCTCTCTCTCTCTCTCTCTCTCTCTCTCTCTCTCTCTCCCTCCCTCCCTCCCTCCCTCCTGACTGCCCATACAGATGCAGAGCTCTCAGCTCTTTCTCCAGCACCATGTCTGCCTGTACATCGCCATTCTTCCCACCATGATGATAATGGACTAAGCCTCTGAACCTGTCACCCAGCCCCAGTTAAACGTTCTTCATTTATAAGAGTTGCTGTGGTCACAGTGTCTCTTCATCACAATAGTAGAAAACTTTTATGGAAGAAAATCTGATTTTAGTCAAAAGCATTGAATTTGACATGGAGAAACTGAACTGGGAAACAGATAGAAGCAGAAATTTTCAGGGAAACATAAATTTTGGCTGAAAGGGAAGAGTCAAGAATGATGTGCTGTGTGTGATTTACATGAGCGGGCTCTTAAGAAGACTCTTGTTTATCCTCAGAAAGATGATATAGAAAGGTAATTTTGGGTTGGGAAAGAAGAAAGAGGCGCACGTGGCAACCATTTTATACATAGAGGATGCATTAGGCACTTAAATGCCATAATATTTAAGTGTAAAAAGACTGAAAATTTCAGAGAAGGATAGAAACGGGATGGTAAAGAGAGGCCAGTATCTCCACAGGACGCTAAATCATTTTCTAGTGACAGCCAGAAGCACGTGTGAGGAAGTTAGGAAGAGGTCCAAGCAGCCCAGAGTCACAGAAATCAGTGAGGATAGAAGGTTACAGTAGACATCAGCAATGTGCCAGAAGCAGCAATAAAAATAGCTGCTGGATGCCTGGCAAGTGGTGGGAGAGATCTGGAGGCATCTGGCAGCCAGAACTCTGCAGCATCTGGTACGTGCATCCTCACAGCTGCGACCCACCCATATCTTCCAGATCCTTCTCTCTGTCCTTTCCGCCAGCACCTCCCTTCCGGGGTTTTACTAACATATTTCCTTACACATCTCAAGATATTCTCCTTGGGGAGACCATGTTATATGGGTATGCGAGTTTGTTTTAAAGACTTACACTTTATAGAAAAAAAAAGCCTATAACCCAAGTGGGCTGACCTCTGAGATTGCTATGAAATCACTTTCTCATCCTGTGGATAAAGTCAAGAGAAATTGTTATGTTCTGTCTAGAAAAAAAAACACTTAAAAGAAACACCAAACACATAATGCATATTTTCTTATTTCCACCGCCTGGCATCATCTCTTTCGTACTTTATTCATTGTGTGAAACATTTTTCTATTTATTAGTTAGAATAACTTAGTAAGCAGCGTGGTAATTCTTACTGTATTGTAGCCAATGAAAAATCTTTACTTCCAAAGAAGACTTTATTTTTTAACAGCAAACTAAATTTCATCTTTCCACTGAGAAACAACGAGCAAGTACAGCAATGCTCTTTAAGACAGTCTATGTCCTTTGTTACCTATCTTGTGGCCTCGAGGACACACTGATTTGACTGGAGAAGTGCAGCCTGTATTCACCCTGGAGGTTGGAAGATGGGTTAAACAGATGCTGGGCCATATGTGTTACAAAGCAATGCTTGCCCTCAGGGTATTCCTTCATGAGTATTTGGTGTATCAATTGGAGAGTTGGATGGGTTTTCATTTGCATTTATCCAAGTGGGTGCAGAGAGCAGTGGGCTCCCAAATCCACACAGGCTGGAGCTGCCAGGTTTCACGGCTCACCTCATGAAATCCACACAGGCTGGTGCTGCCAGGTTTCATGGCTCACTCCATGACCAGCCCCTTTTCTTTCTGCTCACTGCGGCCCCTGATAGCACAGAACTCATTCAGCTTTCTTGCATGGTACAGGCATGATCAATGTGTTGTCTCTCTCAATGTGAAGGGTGATGTTTTATATCTACAATACCAGATGGATGTCAATTTAATTTTTGAATAGATCCTTCTGAGGGAAAAATCCAAAAGTGAGAATTTAGAAACATGTTTGTTCCTAGAGCATGCAAGAAATGGAGAGGTGTGATTATGCGGTGTTAAGTTGCATTTCTAAGTTGTTGCTCTTTCTTCTACTGAAAGGTGCTCAGATTTCAGTTTTTTTTTTTTTTTTTTTTTTTTTGAGTAGAACTGATTTAAGTTTAAAAGAGAAGCCTGTGTACAACATACAGGGATTTAAAATTCCCAAGAACATTGTTCTTTCCAGCTATTATCATGCATATATTAAAAGAATTCACCAATCACTCTAGAGCCTTAAACATGAGTGAGTGAGCCGACATAACTGCCCTGAGCTAGGAACTTTGGTGTACCTCCTCAGAACAAGTGTTTTGTTTTATTTTGGTTTTTTGTTGTTTAGGTTTTGCTTTGTTTTGTTTTAATACTTTCTGAAGCTGTAAGATGGTACAGACACATCATGAGTAGGAAAATTGTGACATAGGTGACAAGGTCCCAATATAATTAATGAAGATAATAGAAAGTTAATAAGGTATAGATACCAAAGGAATGGCGTCACCATGTTTATTCCCAGGATTTGACTGGTTTTCCTTGAACGGCTTATGTAACTGAAATCTCTGACTAGTTGATCTTAAGGTTTATCCAGAACAGCCAAGTATTGCAAGAACCTTGTATAAAGGTTCTTTATTCTGTGTGTAACAGAACAGGAAGTCTAAGGAATCCAAAGAGCTATTGATGGAGCGGATCACATACTCAGTCGTGGGTATAGTCTGTTGTGGGCACTACCTAACATTGGGCCAGAGAACAGGGATCTTATAAACTACACAAGCAAGGAGTCAGCCCTCACTGCAGCCCAAAGATAGGGACTTATTCTCCTCTGGAGCCACTGGCCAGGAGCTCACTCCCATTGGCTCCTCCATTTGCCCTTCTGAGATGTCAAATGTCACAAGCTGCTCATCTTACCAAGCTTCTGATATACAGAACACAGGGATGAATGAGCATTACGGAAAAGCTGTACTATCTGTGGACGTTTGCTTGAACAGCAGTAGAAACTTACTCAGCATCCTTTTCTCAGGTCATGAGATGTGATGAGATGGAATCACTGGCAGGAACTGGAAAGGGGCAGAGATCCAGGGGAACATGGGGCAGATAATAGTAATATCAGAACAAAGAAAATAGCATCTACAGAGGAGACGGACTTGGTGAAGGTGAGATGCAGGAAGGGACATCTTACAGAAGACTGTTATGCAGAAGGAAAAAATGAGCACTGAAGGAAGCTTTCACAAGTAGCCACACCCCGGGTCCTGTGAGGACAGACCATTTGCCAGTTTACATGGGAGAGTTTGGAGTGAATTCTTTATCTTTTATCTCTTCCTAGTTGAAGGTATAACTTTTCTTTTTGGTTCGGATTCAAGAAATGTAACCTAAAGAAAGCTAGTATGGAACTGACAGGCGTGAGGACTTTCCTTAAGCTCTTGAGCACCCTTACTAGAGTCAGGCCTGGAGGTATGAACCTGTAGCATCAGCGCTGTGATGGCGGAGACATGAGAACTGTTAAGACTTCCTGACCTGCCAATCTAGCCAAATCAGTGAAGTGCAGGTTCAGGAGAATCCGTGTCTCAAAAAACGATCGAAGATACCCATTATTGACTAATGGCCACCATATATGCACATGTGCATGCACACAATACACACACACACACACACACACACACACACACACACACACACGCACAGATATATGCCAGGTGTAAAAGACATAGAGAGACAAAAGAGAGAGAGAGAGGTTGGGGGAGGCATTGTGAGAGGAAGAGGGAGGACGGACAGACAAATGTTCACACTGAAGCATGGAGTTATGCTGGGGCTCAGAATTCCCTGAAGAATATCAACTTCATAAAACCTTCTCCATACTCAAAACTTTTCTGTATGGATTCTCTCTTATTATTAATTGTACTTCTAAAGAATCTTTCTGCTGTGATCATTCTTATTTGTCATTATCACTGCTTTATAAATATTGATGACCTCAGTGTTATTTATAGTTAAATTTAAATTATGTATATTTAAAATTTTAGGCTTTCATCCACCCAGGGAAATCGGTGCCTTCAAATACACCAGTCAATTATTTTAATTATTATGGTACCCCCACATTTCCATAATAGAATAGTGTCATCGGCCCCTCCTCGTCCCTACCCCTACCCAGGTGGAACTCCATGACTTCCCTGCTCGCCTCTCACGTCAGTTATACCCTGCTGCTCCTCTCTCTAATCCCATCCATTTACCTGCGAATTCCAAGACTTCATTTCCTTTCGCACACAAGTAGCCTTGCACTGTATATATGTACTGGATTTTCATTAATTTAGGTTGCTGCCATTCCCTTCCATGCTAAATAGAGCAACAGTGAACGTGGCTGAGCAAGTTTCTGTGGAGTAAGATATTGAGTCTTCGGACATATACCAAGGAGTGGTAGAGCTGACTTATGTGGTAGGTTTATTATTAGTTTTCAAAGATTTTCCACACTGATTTCCAATATGGCCTCACCAAATCGCATTCACATAAATGATGAGGATGCATTCTCCATTCCCCACAATGCTGCCAATATTGGTTGTTCTTATGTAAGCCATTCTGACTGATGTCAGGTGAGGTCACTAAGTAGTTTTAATTTGTGTTTTCCTAACTGCAAAGGTGATCACAAATTTATGTATTTCTTGGTAATTTTTATTTATCTTACTAAAAACTCTCTTATTAGATTCCTAGCCCATTTTTAACTGGCTTATTACTTTTTTTTTTTGACTCTTTGGTTTGTTATTTTTATTTATTTATTTATTTTTAGCTCTTTGTATATTTGGATTTTAATCCTCCGTCAGATGCATACCAGGAAGACTTTCTCATTCTGTGCACTTCTGCATGCCTTGATGGATTATTTTCCTGGCTAGACATACACTTTAAGTTTATGAAGCCACAGATGCCAATTGTTAGCGGTAATTTCTTGCCTAGTGCAATCTTGCTCAGGATGTCCTTTATTTTTTTAATTTTTTTATTTATTATGATTTATTCACATTACAACCCAGTTGTTATCCCCTTGCTCTGATTTTCCGGTTGCCAACCTTCTGCCCTCTTCTGTCCTATTCCTCTATTCCTCCTGGACCTCTGGCTGGGGCAAGGGGCTCCTCCCCCATTGTATGACTGCAGCCTCTCAGGTCTCAGCAGGACAGCCTGCTTCTCCTTTCAATCTAATTCTCCGTAGATGTGGAGCAGGCGGTGCTGCCACTGGACCTCTGACGTACAGAGCGTCCGTTTCTAAATCTGCATCTAATAAAGTAAGGCCTAAGTTTTCTTCGAGCAGTTTTAGTGTTTTGGTTTCAGGTTTCATGTTGTGATTTCCGATCCACTTGGAGCTTGTCTTGTACGGGATGATTTTAGTGCCACACATAAAACTAAGGCTAACAGCTTAATTCAGTGTTTTCTAAAACTGGAGATATTTATTGGGATTCTTATATGAAATAGTCAAATTTTAAATATATTATCTCATTCATAACATTGACTCTTCCTGCTGGTGTGAGGGAGGTCCTTTATCAGCTACAGTCCATGTAAATTTGCTTATTTTCTTTTCACCCTCTCATTTAGCTCCCGCCCATGAAAAGAAGGTTCCTTACGGCACATGCAGACCATCAGCGGGGCGTGAAGGGCCTGACCTCATTCTTCTGCTTGTGGACATCCAGGTTCTAACACCATTTCTTGAAGATGCTATCTCTTCTCCAGTGTGTGTTCTTTGTCTCTTAGCCAAGTAGCGAACTGAAGTGGCTATGAGTAATCTTGTCTGAGTCTTCTATTTTATCCCATTGGTCTACACGCCTATTTTGTGTCACTACCATACTGTTTTACTATATACGTCTACAATATATCTTAAAGTATGGAATGGCACTCCTGTCAGAATTATGGTTTTTGATAATGATTTTTTTTATGGCTCCATGTGAATTTAGGGTGCTTTATTTTCTTTTTATATGAAGAATGATGTGGGTATTTTTAATATGGATTTCCACACAGTTCCATGTACACAGAGGCAGGGACAAATAACAGCAAGGTTATATAATAAACCCTCAAGTAACCTTGTTATTCCATATTTATTTAAAACGCTATAAAGTACATAAGTGCATACATATATACACACATATATCTGGAAGGAAGCTGTGTTATGTGAGCTGACAGTGTTGTTCACATGAACCGTAGAATGTCTAACAACCCCAGTGCTAGGCATAAGCAATCTAACAACCCCAGTACTAGGCATAAACAATCTACCCTGGAGTGCTCCAGGTAATCCACGTGACTCCTAACACAACATAGACTGATGCTGTCCTGCTGCTGCCCTTTACTGTTTCTCGGGGCTGAAGGAAAGTGTCCTCTGCTAACAATAATGTACACTTTGGACAGGTGACGTAGATAATTACAGTTGGTCCTAATCTGAAAGTCTCCTTCCTGTGGTCTCGCTTCCATGCTACTAGAAGATACTATATAAGTGGCTGGAGGAGGAAAGCGATTAATAGTCTTAACTAGTAACCTTACCAGTAATGCTCAGTGATGGCCAGAGAGATCAGAGAGGCATAAAGATGCAGCAGGCGTCACTCACTCAGTGGTAGACGCCACCTGCTGCTAATTGAACTTAAGGTCCACGCAGCAGGAGGGACCTCATGCCTGGTACTAAAAACCTGACCAACTTATCAGATAGTGATGCCATGGAAGAAAGAAGAAAGTGTGCTACTACCACTCGCTAGACCAACATAATCCCAGCTATATCCTAAATCTTATCCCACCACATGAAATGTAGCTAGCACCCCTAGCCAATTAAGCGTCTCTTTGTAGCACATGGAGACCATCACAGAAAAGCACAGACAAACATTGTACAGGCGTGCACGCGCGACCCGCAACATGCGCGCACACACTCGCAGACACCAATCATAAATATAATTATGACAGAAGAAAATAGGCTGGCTTGAGAATGAGTGCTGGAGGGGGAACAGGAAAGACTAAAGCGCTGGAATTGTGTTTTAATTAAGGTGCATTAAAATAATAACAATAATAATAAACACCAAAAACAAAATTAATGGAAAGATATTATCAGAAAATCTAGTAAGCTCTTTGTTCTGCGATGCAGAAGATGGTTATGCTACATCTTTCCTGCGGCTGCTTCAAAGGAAATCTGTGGCAATTTGGGGTCGATACTGATGTCTGTCTCTATGAATCCCGTAGCCCTTAACTCACATGTTTTAGTGCCGCATAAGCTAGGGCTAACGACTGATTCCAGTGCTTTTAAAGTTTCTTAGGGAGATTTATTGTTAGTTTTATATGAGGTACTAACATTTTGAACGCATTATCTCTTTTATGACATTGAACCTTCATCCTGATAAGGGGGCATGCTTTATCAGTTAAGAGATTTCCCACGCATACCCATACGCAATTTATTTATTTATTTTTCTTTTCACACTGAAACAAGAGGATGATGAGTTTTTGGACCACTAGAGCCTTCTGTGTCATCCAAGGAAGTTTGCGAAAGATAATAATATGTCTATGCAAATTGATGGTGTAAGCTCCTGAGCATTAGGATTCTTACTTGATAATTACATTTCTTCATAACCTTTTAAAAATGGTCCTCATAAGGACGATTAGCACACACTGCTCTAAATCTCTGCATTCAGTTGCTTTCTCACTCCTCCTGCCATGTGTCCTGATGCTCTTGTCCTTTGCTGTGACTGTCCACCATAGATGCCTCCCCAGAAGTTAAAATGTCAATCTATGGCTTATTGATACAAGTCATTTACCCATGACTTAAAAAATTCGAACAAGATCATTAATTTACTATCTCTCTGACAACATAAATGAGTATGGATCTGTCTGGAACAAAAATAAGTTTCTTTCCCTCTGCACACGAGGAGTGAGATTTTTATTCTACATTGCCCTGAATAAACATACCCTGTGTTTATTACACTAAATCTCAAGTGTTTTTGTGCTTGCAACTTCTGATTCTAGAACAAAATCTGTTCTACAAAGCAAAACTAAAGTCGTCAGTTAAAGGGAACAGAAATTTTGCATGTGATTGCACTGTGTAGTTGAGTCAGTACACGTGCCCTTGGGATGGGTGGGTCATGCTGGTACTGATTTCCATAGTGTTGGCTAGGTTTGAAGAGTTGCTCAGGAGCCCTGTGGCCAGTTTTCAATGTACATATCAGGAAACTTCAGGCTAAATTAATAGATACTAATTAACAATAACAACAACAACAACAACAACAAAAAAAAACAAGTGTGTCAAGTACGTTGTCAGTGTTTTCCCTAAGACCACATGCGGATGTTTATTATTTTAATTAGTACAGAATTTAAACCTGCTTTTCAGTTGTTAATGCTGTCAAGAAGTAAATACTTCTTTTTTAAGCTCTATAAGAATTTTTTATTTAAAATCACACTCATCCTCTGGTGAAATTATAGCTTTTATTTACAAAGATAAGTGCAAAACCAGGCATGGTAGAACACATCTATAATCCTATGCCCCAGAGAATGAAGCAAGAAAAATCAGAACTTGAAGGCAATCCTGGCCTATATAATAACACCCTATATTTAAAATATCAACAAGATGGGAAATAGTATTAGTTTTTTTGAGTAAGATGTTAAAAACTCTTATTGATCATAATTCATTCCTATTACATCCCAACTGTTATCTGCTCACTCTCCATCCCCTAGACCTCTGAGGAGGACTCCCCCCCCAGGATCTCACCTCTGCCTATCAGGTCTCCCCAGGATAGCCTGCACCCCCTTCCTCTGTGTGCCCACAAGGCCAACCCACCAAGGGACAGTGATCAAATCAGGGGAGTCAGAGTTAGTGTCAGAGGCAGTCCTGCTCACCCCCTCCCTCACGTAGAGAATGAGCTACATGTGAATAGGGAGGGGGTCTAGTTCTCTGCTTGCAATGTCCTTGGTAAGAGCATCAGTGTGTGCATGTCTCCCGACCCCCACTGGGTCCAGATCCTCCAGGCCTGACGGTCTCCTTGTGGAGCCCTAGATCCCTCCAGGTCGTTCCATCCCCCAACTCTTCCACGCAACTCTCACAGCTTCACTCAGAGTTCTGCTGTGAGTCCCAGGATCTGTCCAGGTTCCCAGCTGGGTGGAGTCTCTCAGAGAACATCTGAGATGTTGGGATAATATCCACGTATGAGTAAGTATATACAATGCATGCTTTCTGGATCCAGGTTACCTCACTCAGGATGATCTTTTCTAGTTCCATCCATTTGGCTGCAAATTTCAAGATTTCCTTGTTTTTTGAAACAACTCTAAGATTTCACCTTACACCTATCAGGATGGCTAAGATCAAAAACTCATGACTGCACATGTTGACTAGAATGTGGAGAAAGGGGAACATGCCTCCATTGCTGGTGGGAGTGCAAACTTGTACACTCACTTTGGAAATCAATCTGGTGCTTTCTCAGAAAATTGGGAATAGTTCTACCTCAAAACCCAGCTATACACTTCCTGGGCATATACCTAAAAGATGCTCCACCACACAAGATGACATTTGTTCAACTATGTTCATAGCAGCTTTATTCATAATAGACAGAATCTGGAAACAACCTAGATGTCCCTCAACCAAAGAATGAACAGAGGAAAATAGTATTTATAGGTAAGTTTTAAGTTCATTATGATTTTACCAGTGATGAGAACATCAGGAGACACTTGGCCGTAAGAGGCTTAGAGGCCAGGAAGAATTCACTGGGAGAATTTCACATGAACAGCACAAGAAGAAAACACGTGGACTGTGTATCAATTAGCCTGAGTCAGAAGTCTAGCTATGACGCCTCTAAGATCTGTGATAATGGACAGTGAAAGCCAGATTTCTAAACCCTTAGGTTATTTTTAATGTTAAAAATCAGAAATCTGAATTGCTAGTGTGTAGATTTTAGTAAATCTATATAAGATCATAACAGTAATTAAGAATACAAAGGACTTCAAAGTTCTTTCCTGGGCCACTCATTCTTCTGAAATACATATATTCACCAAGTCTCCCAGTAGTTTTCTGAAACAGATATCCTGTTTCTCCACATTTCAACTAAGAAAAGTAAAATGGAGAAAAGATAAATTATTGTCTCATGGTGGTACCTGTTTTGGTCCTAACTTCAGAGGCAGTGACCTTGAATACCATATTATTTTGCTCAGTAAAGAAATTGATCACTGATGTTGGAGATAGAGACAGGCCTGTCATAGACCTTGAGGTGATATTGTGAATTTTTTTGATGAGCTATATGAGAGAAATAAGAAACAAAGTGATGCTTTAAAATATTTATTTGCACACTTAGTGCATGAAATCTGATATTCATTTTAGAGTAATATAATTGCTATGATAGTTTAAAATGAGTATACTTCAAAAGTTAGTCATTTTCTTTACCAATTGTTTCCTTTATTAAATGACATGTCTGAGCAATTAATATATAAATACAACCTATCATAATTTTTCAACTACAAAAAAATAAATCTAATTATTAATACATTATAAATTGTAAGAAAATCTAATTGTTTTTCTTCTTCAATCTGAGTTCATAAGTATATGTCTGGTATTAATGAAAGAAAATTATTAGTAAAACTTAAATTTTAGCATTTTTTACTATTAACAAAGTATTTTACTGAATTTGAGACTATAAAGTTAATTGTGTCATGACTATAATCTATAGCTACATACGATTTGAGTTTTAACTCCCAGAAACATAATGATTTTAATATTTTATTTTTTACAAAATATATTATCTTATTCATGTGTATTCATATTTCATGTTTATGTACATGAGTATGGATACATGCATCTGCATGCTAGTGGCAGTCAGATGGTAGAGGAGGGCATCGGATCCCCTACAGCTGGCACTAAAGGTGGTTGTGAGCCGTCTGACTTAAAAGTTAGGACCTGAACTCCCGTATTCTCACAGATGATGGAGTACTTTTGGCTGCTGAGCCATCAGTAAGACATAGGTACTTTCTTTCTAAAAATATAAATATGAGGAGTGTTTAGACTTCTCCCCATTTCATGTTCATATCATCCTAGACAAATCAAAGTCATAAGGCGCAGGTGGGATATGGCGTCCTACTGAGTTGGAGCTTTCAATGGTTTATTGTCCAGCAGGATTTGTTTTATTTAATTTGAAAAAAGAAAGATGATTGCACAGTCCTAAAATGTACTTATTATACGAGATACAAAGTTGCCTGTTCATCTCATTTACTCTGGGGACAGACACCTAATATATGTAATTGAGAAGTTTGTGCTTGCTTTTAGTTTTCTGCATGAGAGGTAATTTACAGATGAAAGACTAGCTTTACTGTTAATCAAGGACTAACTTCTCTGGCATAATATGAATCTTAGGCACTAAAATGCTCATAAATGCTCCTGCCACATTAAATAAACAGAATGCAGTCACAAAAGCAGTAAACTACAGTCACAGAAACTTAGGCTATGCATGTAGAAATATCAGGAGTTCAAGGAAAAGCCAACAACCAAGTATGAGATCTATCTCAAGCAAACAAACAAACAAAAAAATCTAAATCTAGAAATTTTGTGATAGTTACTGAAAGAAGACTCCCAGAGTCTAGAAACACCGTCGTAATAGAGTTGTTGGAACTCAAGAACATATTAACAGTAAATAGTGTAACCTTAGTGTACAATACTGACATTAAAGGATTTCCTTCACTTCCTGTTGTGTCACAGAGAGACA
This sequence comes from Acomys percivali, assembly GCA_907169655.1. Classification (NCBI taxonomy): domain Eukaryota; kingdom Metazoa; phylum Chordata; class Mammalia; order Rodentia; family Muridae; genus Acomys; species Acomys percivali. Next base: position 3,629,975 of record OU015744.1, read on the forward strand.
CGAAGGTCAGGGCTGTAATGACATATAGTGCTGACTGACCTCTGTGATAGAGGAGCACTTCCAAACCGACCAATCTGATGTTACATGGTCCAGAGCCTTAGCCCAAAGGCAAGCTCATCTCTGCACTGGAGAACCAAAGAGGAGGCTGGCTGTCCTCCCCACAGTCAGTCATTTCCTGCTGTTCTCTGTCATGGGGTGGATCTACTTTCTAGAAAGCTGGTGGAAATACCTCTCTCTATCTAAATCTTCCTCAGGTTGTTTTTCACATTAAGTCTAAAAGAAAGTGGTGGTCAGGGTTTACAGAGTAAAAGTCTAAGCAGGAACTCAGTGATGTCCTCTAAAATAATAGCCACACTGAACAAGGTAAAACAGCAATTTCTAAAAATCGATTTTGATTTTGAGTAGTGTTCTTGAAGATGCAAGAAATCCATGATAAAATTAGTATTGAATGTGACTCAGAGAAGATTTCATCCAAGTGGAATGTCCAAATGCAGATGAAAAAATTATTCTTAAAAGTTCCATCTTCCTGAGAGTTGGTAGCCTGTGACCATATAGTGGGAGAGGAGGTCCCCTCGGTCATAAACCTAGGGGAGGGGAATAGGGTGAAAGCGGGAGGAGGGAGGAACGGTAGGATATGAATGATTGGATAACAATTGAGTTGTAATCTGAATAAATTAATTTTAAAAGTTCATCTTCTAAAGCTTTGGCAATAGATGTAGCCCACTGATGAAAAAAGTCTGAGTACTTAGGATCAGAGTCAGAAACAAGCAACAACTTTACTTGTCCACAATGCTGCTACTTAGAACGTTCTGCAGCTTTTCCTAGGGAAGGACTCTTTGGGGATGACTAAGATACAGTGGGGCCATAAGGTGACACTCTAGCAGTACTGGGAGGCTTTATAAACGAAGTTGAGAGAGTTTATTCTCTCTTTACTTGAAGGCAGAAAGGAAGTTTATGGGAACACATAGTGAGAAAGCAGATCTCTCTGATCCAGGAGGAAATACCCCCAAGGAAACCACCAACCCTATGCCCAACCTTCACCAGTAGGAGAAAACAAAATCCCACCACCTCACTCAGCCTATGGCAGCCAGTCTCAGCATCCTCAGCTAAGGAACATCAGTAGCAGCCACTGAAGTAACCACTCCTCGCACAGCCTAAATTTTGCAACACTTTTATTGGTTTCTTTTATGATGGGCTATACTAACTATATACAACACATTTTACATCATGATTTATGTTTTAGCAACATTTGGATGCAGTGAAAAGAATCCCAATGGTATATGTTCCTAATATGCAAAATAACCTTGGAATCACTTGCAATCTATTATGCCCCCTATCTTTTGCCAATAGTTACACTTCTCACTTTTCCAAATAAAGGAAACCTTTTAGAATAAGTATTGGAGAGTTACAAGATTCCTTGGATATCTCTCCTTCAGGGGAAAAAAAAAAAGCAACTCCTATGTACCAGCTGTTGATAAGTCAGGAACGGAGGAAAATATGTGCAAAGGAATAAGTTTCCAAACTTCTCTCCAAAACATGATTGTATCCATTTTCAGGGAAACAGAACAATTGATGATCCCAGAAGCATCCAACTCCTGAGTTTCAAAGTCCATCAGCATCAGTGTCCAGTGCCTCATCCAGCATGCCACATACTCTGTAAAAGGAGCTGTGGCCTTGTGTGCACATTCCGTTCTCGGTTTCACAGAGCTCAAGATTGCCAGATCAGAATGATTCTTCTCGCTGGACACATAACTGTCAGTAATTTTCAGCATCCCAGTTCCTCGGTTTTCTTCACATTAGAGTAATGTTAAAATAGCATTTCCCCGTCAAGTTGTCGAGAGAATGAGAAAGATGGTGGAGCTGCGCCCCAGCCTGACAGTCCTGGTGGGCTCTGCAGCCTCCATCGATGCTGCAATTACCTTTATCTGTTCTGCTATCTCCTTTCCTCCTTTCAGAAAGTATCCAATTCTCACTTGATTTGTGGGGGTTTTTTGTTTGTTTGTTTGTTTGTTTCCCTTCTCTGACAATCTCCTCATTTTCTGGAACATAAAAACCTAAATCGTATTTGACTTCAGTTTAACAGCTTGACAGTCAGTCGCACTTAAATGCTTAAGGAAAATAAGGGTGTAGTTAAAGCTGTCAGGAAAATATGGGGATTGTCACACAGCATAGGGCAGTTAGTGACAGGGTCAATATAGGTCTCTGTAACCTTTCCCTCCCCTCTCTGCACATCTTTGTGAGCTGAAAAAGAGAACTCTAATGTTGAGAAGACATGTGAAGATTCAAAATGAGGCAATAGTTTGTAATGTATGTTTGTAATAAGAAAACCTGTTCAGTTCTCTTCTTAGGGACTGAATATGTTAAGTGAGCATTTAATATTCTTTTGATATGTGAATTCATGTGAAGCTTTGTATTATATAATTAAAAACATCTTTGATGTGAAGGTCTTGGATTTATCTTAGCAAATTAAGTATTGAACAACTGGTCTCTAGGTTTATTCATATGACAAACAGGTCAAGGCAATCGATGCTGGCACTAGCTTCTGAGCCAAAAGTGCTAGCTTCATTTTAGTCTAAGTGCACTATATGTCATCTGAGAGGAAGGCAGAGTGATCAGAGCCTTTGGAGTTATCTTATTCTGTTCAGTATTTCAACCTAAACACCATTTGAGACATGTCAAAAATGTCATATAACCAAATATTTTGATAGACTGAGAATGCAGGACATTATCTTTAAGCAAATACACAGTAAAGAGTGGAAATATCTTCTTCAAAAGGGCATCATACTTAGCTGTGAGACAAGGTATAAATCCATCTGTTTGAATAATTGTGAAAGATGTAATTCATTTTGTTCAGAAATGGGATGCCTTCCACTTCTGGTGTTCAATACTATTCAAGGTCAGCAGCTCTACTACTTTCTGGTCTGCAAGCATATGTCTTTTACTGTTATTTAAAGACGAGATCTAGAAGGGTGTTAATATCAGGACAGTATTCTTTTCCTTAAAAGACTTTTTATTCTTTTATTTATGTTTGTGTGTGTACATGCCTGCATGTGTGCCTGCATGATTTGTGTGTGTGTGTGTGTGTGTGTGTGTGTGTGTGTGTGTGTGTGTTGTAAGCTAGGTGTAGGGGGTTCTTGTGGAGGCTAGAA
>OU015744.1:3633133-3649995 GCA_907169655.1 Acomys percivali
GAGACTTGTTCTCTTTCCCACAAAGAGAATTTGTGCTGAATTTGTAAATCAAAACTCACTAAATCTAATTAATATTTCAGGGACACTGGTTGAGGAAACACAAGATATTAGAAAAGTCAAGCCATTGAACAATTGATCCCATGGCTTTAGAAATTTCTAATTACATTGAAAGTAATAGAAAAAAAGGAGATGGTTTCAAATATGGCAAACAAGCCACTGGGGAAAATGACCTAATTTCTACCATAGACAGAATTCTCCCTAAAGAGGAGCAAGCTTGAATGCGCACCAAGTTGACGGCCAAACTCTGCTAAGACAGGGTAAGCAAACCCTCAATAGTTCCTGCCTCACAAATATGTCTCTCAGCTATACTGGGCCAGAAGGCTGAAGATGATGCTCCAACATTGTAGAGAGTTTTGATTTACATTCAGAATTTTAGATGCACCAAGATAGGAAAGATGTTTTCTTCAAGGCTGCTAAATACAAAGAGCCAAAACACTAAGAATGTAACATTTGCATAATTCTTGATTGTTTTATGGCTCTTCTTGCTGTAGGTAGTTTATTGTATGTATGTATAATAATATAAATATATATGTAAAAATAAAAAAATTAAAAAACATTTTAAGTTAAAAAATAAGTAATAAGAAAAAAGATCTAATGGAAAAAAATAAGAAACAAAATTATACAAAATGAAAAAATACACAGGGAAATAAGAAAAGAAGCAGGAAGGAGGAAAGTAATGGGGGGAGAAAGAGAAAACACTTGTGGGATTGGGTCGAAGAAAACAAGAAAGAAAAGGTGGGAGAAAAGTGGAGAGAGGAGGGATAACTGATTCAATTTTAGGTCTTGTTCCAATAAAATAATGGATTTACAAAATATTTTAATAATGTTTCCCATAATAGTATATATTTAATTTTTCATCCATATGCCAATATTTTAAAGGTATTCAGTATAGTGTAAGTTCTAATTAAAATATAATTTGAAATACAGGAACTCCTGTTGAGCAAATGGTAGCTTACACAATCACTACAATTTCTGAATATCTCTTCTTAATCATAATGCTGGGTTCTCAAACATGATGGTATAAACAGTGACTTGAGTATGATTTGCTGATTTGCATCCAGAACTCTGAGTGTGCAATAGCTTTTACCTTTAAATATACATACACACCTCAACATACTCAGAGCAGTGCTTGAAATTTTAGCCTATTCCTGAGGCTGAAATGGCAGCACAAAATGATAAGCTGTCTGATCACATTATTACAAATGCCTCAGTAAATCTCATTTGTCCTAACAGGACCTTTGAGCCTGAAGAAAATGAGCAAAATCAGCAGCATCCTGAATTCTTTGAAGGTCATTTTTATACAACAGGTCTATGCTCTTTAAAAACGTACGTCTTAAGAGACTCATACTTATTAAAAATCTGATGAATTGTAAACTCCAAGATATTTTCACATGAGTAATTACTCCAACGAAATGTGATTAATTGAATTTTTATGATTAAAATATAATGAGGCCTTGGCCAGCAATAGATAGTGAATTGCTTCATATGCTTTCAGTTATCACCACAAACACACACACACACACACACACACACACACACACATGCATGCACACACACACACAGAGAGAGAGAGAGAGAGAGAGAGAGAGAGAGATACTAGGGAATCATTCTTCTATTCTGAAAATATAATTCAGAGCATTTCAAAGGTCCTGAGTCAGCCTGAGTCAGTGTCTGTCTGTCTCTCCTTCTCCCTCCCTCCCTCTCTTTCCCTTCTTCCCTCTTCCTCCTTCCTCCTTCTTCCATTGCTCTTCCTCTCCCATCCTTTCTACATAAATCATCAAGTAGCACATGTAGACGGCAAATTAGTCTTCACATTTTCTTTCCTTCTTATCAGACTTTCAAGCTTGAAAAGCAAAAGAGAATGCAGCAGTTTATGAGTTATTTTTGTTAAAAGAAATATAATTTGAATTATAAGATATTTTATGGTTGGCATGTATTATTAGCAAGAATTTGTATTTAATATGTACAAATTATCTCATCACAGTTTTTTTTCCAAATCATATTTTACCTTCCTTTCTAATGAGACTAGAAACTTGATAGAACACAGGGGGTGTTATATCTAAAGTAAGTTGCAATATCATGAAATCATTTTTCTGAATGATTGCTGACTAAATCAAATCTTCCTTTTTCACTTGGGACATATTGAAAAGCACTGCTGATCCTTTTTTCAGGCTCAGTCTGGTACCAAGAACATGTGATAGATAGGGCATGTGCTGGGGTGCAGCTGGATAGAAGCCGGCATTGAAGTCCACAGGAAAGGCACAGGAGCAATTCTGAGCAAAGTGATGGAGCTGGGATGTGTTCCTTTAAGGGGGGGGGCGTCTGAGTGGCATCTTTTAGCTGATATTGTATTCATGGGTGCTTATTGGAGAGATTGCTCTGAGAAAACAGAGCAAGACTGTGGAACATTAAAGAACTTAGAATCCTGAAAAATAAAACACAGTGACTCTCTGCAGATCCAGTCAAGAATGCCTCTTAGATAACAAAGCTTAAAGTATGAATACTTTCATCTTGAGGGACAGAGTGATATCTTCCAGTGTGATGTCAAAATGCACTCTTGCACAGCACTGGTAAACTTCTTGGAAGAAGACAACACCCAATAGGTAGAGTGTGTTGGAAGGCTGTTCCAACACTTAAAACAAAAAAAGTACTGTGCAAGGACAATGGAGAAAAGAAAAGTCAGAGACAAAGAATTCCATCGACATTTGGAAAGTTGATATGGTCTCCTTGGGAGAATGGTGCATTGAGGTCTGCCTGTGATATTCGATTAGAGGAAGGCAGATAGTATGAAGTTGGCACTGAGAGCATGCTGTGTGACCACAGAACTGCTGGGTGTGCTGGACAGCGACAGTGCTGATAGCAGAGTGTTCCTGCCCATCTCTGCCCATCTCAGTACTTCTCAAAGGGAAGACATTCAGTGAAGTCACAAATGGAAGTCTCACTTTAGTGTCCCTCTTGATCTTGCAGGTGTGGGGTCCAACCTACCATCACTATCTCACTGCAGACCATGAACGTGTCTTTCTTACTCGTATTCCCTAAGTCACAGTCACCTAGTGTCTTCAACAGTGTGACTGTTCTCTAAAAATATGGGAAGAATTTTCCAAGTAGTTTATTCAGCTTAACACATTCTTGAATAATTTTGGTGAGTTCTAAGATTCATAGTTATTTGTTTTGTCATAAATTAAAGGAAACACAATCAACTGGGAAAATAATAGATAATTTAATTTTTTGAAAAAATTCTAGTGTATAGCTAGTAAATATAATCTGAATAATGACACTTTGCTCTAAAGGTTAATAATTAATTCAACAATTTTGAGACATTTTCATTAAAAATAAAATTAAAGCCAAATGTGTTGAATTCTAACAGTAAGCTATAGTACTTGAACTAGTTGAAAACTTAACATCTCATCCATTTCACTCTGGTGAGCTTTCATTAAAATACCACTCTGGTAAATTTTCAGACAGTGAATACATTTTTATTGTTTTTTTCATATCTTTATTAATAATAACAGAACTAACTATATCTTCCAAAAGTCTATGTGGTATTTTAAGAGACATCTGAATATATGGAACTATATAGAAATTGTGTAAGAATGCTAGCTTGTTTTATAGCATGAATGATGGTAGATATCAAGTTGTTATGCTCTGCTCTTTTCTTTCTGTGAGTGAGAAATATGGCTATCCCAATCTCAAATTAAAATTATAATTTATACTAGTCTAATAATCTCTAATATTAAAACATTAGAAAGCACATCATGTATAACTTTGAAAATTGCTATCAAATGTTTAAACATTAACTTCAAAAACATGAAAGACATTAATGTTTAAATGTTTAGAAAGAATATATTAATTCTGAAAAGGTTTTCTGCAGTAAAAATAAAAAGGCTACATCTAACCATCTAACCATTGGGTTTGGGGGGGAAGCATAGGAAAGGGGGACAAAGGGAGGGGAAGAGGTGGGCAGGGAAGGAGGAGGGAGAGAAGGGAAGAAAGAGGGGGAAGGAAGAGTGGGACAGAGCGAGGGGAGGGAAGAGTGGGACAGAGCGAGGGGAGGGAAGAGTGGGACAGAGCAAGGGGGAGGGAAGAGTGGGACAGACCAAGGGGGAGGGAAGAGTGGGACAGAGCGAGGGGGAGGGAAGAGTGGGACAGAGCGAGGGGGAGGGAAGAGTGGGACAGAGCGAGGGGGAGGTAGAAAGGGGAGAGGGAGGAAGAGGGAAAGAAGGGAAGGAAGAAATGGGAAGAGTTGAGGGGAAAGAGGAGGGAGAGAGAAAATCCAGGAAGTTAGAGGAAAAAAATCTGCTGACAGAGGCCATAGCGGTGTGGTCAGTGGCTTCAGAGGTGGAGAAAGGGCCTCAGCTAAGGAAGCTGGAGAAGAGACAGGGACGGAGACTTCCTAAATGAATAGACCTGAACGACGTTTTAATATCTTTTTAAGAAATCTTTTTTAAGCTTCCTATTTTTTATTTATTTTTTAAATTACATCCTAAGTGTAGCTCCCTCTGTCATCTCTTCCTGGTCCCCCTCTCCCTCCCTCTTCCCCTCACTTCTCTCTTCTAGTCCTCAGAAAGGGGGAGCCCTCACCCCTTATCAACTGACCACTGCCTTCCTCATCTTCCTCTGTGGCCTGGTGAGGCACCCCACCAGGAGGAAGTGATCACAGTGCAGGCAACAGAGTCCATGGCAGGGACAGCCCCTGCTCCCCTTACTGGGGGTGCCCTATGGAGACTGAGCTGCCCATGGACTACGTCTGAGCAGGGGGCCTAGCTCCTCTCCATGCATGGTCCTTGTTTAGAGCAGCAGTCTCTCCCGTGACCCTGGGCCCAGATTTGTTTGCTCTGTTGGTCTTGCGGAGTTTCTGTCTCCTCTGGGCCCTGTGTCCCCTACTCTTCCATAGGACTCCCTGTGCTCCACCCAAAGTTTGGCTGTCAAACTCAGCATCTGCTTAGATCCCCTGCTGGGTGGAGTCTTTCAGTGGACATCTATGGTAGGCTCCAGTCCAGTTCCTTCATCAATTAAATAACTAAGTACTAGTTGTTTGACTCTAGTCATTACCAAGGACTGATAGTTTTTGCACTAAGTTTGAAGACTTGCATCCAAATCCTCTCACTTTATTCAAGGCCTGGGTTAGATATCAACTTCTCTTTTCCTTCCAGAAGACATTATCAGACACTAAAAACAGTAAATAAATTTTCTACAGATTTTATCTTTCATCCTTGACTTATATCTGAATTTGCAGGCTAGCTCATAGAGATATCACCTCAAATAACTATTACTTTCCTAGTTATTTTAAGATATAGATATTACTTAATACGCTTACTGTGTTATCTAAAAAAAAATGAAGCTAATATTGAAAATTAGTTTTGTTTATACATATAGTTCTAAGGGGAACATTTAAAAATTCCCTTTGAATTCCATGTTAGTTACAGAGAATTAAAAAAAATGACATAAAAATAAATTTCTGCATAATATCCAGACAGTGACTCACTAGGCTATAAGACAATAAATGTGGGTTGTTTTACAGCACAGGATATGTGATTGCTTGCTGGAGAAGAATAGACTAATGCCCTTCCTCTTTCGTTTCACCTGAGGTACGTACTTGGTTCATGAGATGGCTGAGCTAGAGGCGGCCACAGACTGTCCAGAGTGTCAGGCAAAGGTTTCAAGGATGCCTCCTAAATCCTTTCATACTCTCTGGTCCTCTGGATTTACCCTTCCATATTTCAATGGTTCAGTTTTAACTGTGTTTCTGGAAATCCACTATTTAAGTGCTGTAGCCTTGGTGTGACCTGATTTGTATTCCTGGAGGATTTTAAAGAGAAATCAGGTAAGACACAAAGAATAGGTTCCTCTTTGCAATGGTGATGGGTGTCTTTGGGAAATGCAGAAATCGGGGAACAGAAGGAGAATGTTGTGTGAGACTTGGGGGATACATGAACAAGACAAAGGATACAACATGGCCAACGAAGCCAAGCACAGGAGCATGGTCACCTGTATTTGTTTTAGAAATAGCCAACCATGTGATGCTATGGGTGTGGGCATCCATCCACCAGTACTGAAAATTCTTTTTTTTTTTTTAACATATATTTTATTTATTATAATTTACTCACATTACATCCCAATTGTTATTCCCTTGCTCTTATCTTCCCATTCCCACCCTCCCTCCCTCTTCTGTCTCTTCCCCTCCTCTAGACCTCTGATGGGGGTGGGTCCTCCTACCTCAACTCTCTGGCAACAGCGTATTGGGTCCCATCAGGACAGCCTGCATCAATCCTTTTGGCTGTTTATACTGTGGGTTGGCAATGCTTAGTTATGGCAGCCCAGCAGACTGATAGGATTCATTAGTCTTTGCCTAACTCTGGCTTCTCTTCATTTTTCAGAGCCTAATAAACTGTTTCCTTTTCCAAACTATGGGCAACTTGTGATAAAGGTGTTTCCTTCAAATTGCTTTTTGTCATCTCCAATGAAACTGCCTACTAATTTATAGCTTCAAAACTTTTCAGAGTAAACACACAGCCACTTACGGTTCTCAGTGTCTCACAATAAATCTGTTTAAGACTGGTTTCATTTATTGTCAATGAAATTTCCTACTCAGATACTCTTTCATTGTTGTTAATAATTTATACAATAGAAATATTTATATCCCTGTAGCTATATATTTCTTGGTGTTTTATTTTTAGTTATGATATAGCCAAGGATTTCTCTCTCTCTCTCCCTCTCTCTCTCCCTCTCTCTTTCTCTCTGATGATAAAATTAGACATTCCAAATACTAATTCCTTGTCATCCTGCCTCCTGTTATAGCAAGCAATCATATAAAGATTGTAATATGTAATTTGCCTTGCCTAAAGATTGGCATAAATTCCCTGTTTAATTTACTATGTCAAACTTACTTCAAACATACATAACAGGATTTCTTTTTTAAAAAATAAAGTTGATTCTATTTATAGAACCACAAAGCCATCAACCAACTTAAAATTTCTTATCAAGTTTCCTACAAGTAGATAAATATAATATATGAAAATGACAGCATCATGATTACATGGCTACTGATATAGACAGGGTTTTAAATGCATCATTGAGTAGCTTTTTGCATGAAAATGACACTTGTTAGTGAATCAAGAAATGTGTATTGACTATGTACATGGAAAGTAGGAATTCTATAAGTAATGTAAGAATTTTCAGCAATAATTTTCTTAGCCTGTTACTCTTTCCTATGAGAATAAATGGCATGTCTCTTTTATGATTAGATAGCCCTGGAAAATATGGCTGGTGCACAGTTTTATTGAAGTGTAAATAGTATTCTGTGTTTTATGTGACAACATCATTTTTCTCTCTTACTTTGAAATAATATCACAGGATATGATTGATAGGATGATAGAAGTAATCAGAGAGAGCCATTTTAACTGACATTGAAGCCATGCTTCTCTAGAGATGAGATAACTCTGTAGCATTGCTTTTACACAAATGCTACTAATTTTCTGCTTATGAAAGTTTATTAGACCAACAAGTTGAGCTGAATCTGAAAAGCATAATTAACTTTGTATGAGTCACATGAACCATCAAAATGTCACTTAAAAATAGCATGGAAGGTGTTCAGAGTGAAGGAGACTGGCATGTGCCAATCAAGAGCAGATTGCAGAAACAGAGAGTCGGCCTGGAGGGAGGGAAGAAACTGTGGCTGCTCTGAAAAGAGCAGTTTGCCTTCAGAAGACCAATAATCAGCTCTGATTGTCTTAATTTTATCATTAGCATGATTGATGGTAGAAGATTTGTAGCACTGTCATAACACCAGTAAGCCAAATAGTTACACATTTGCTACTATTGACATAATGTAAGATAGAAAGAGACAAAAACAGAAGCTCATCTCAGAATGAAGCTTCATCAAGTCTGCCTTGCCTGCGGAGGAGAGGTGAAAGGCATAGCCATGATTGTGTTCTGTCTTAACTGTGCTCAGGAAATGTTTGACTGTGAGCTCTATAAGGTTCACATTTATCAGCAGTACACCAAGTATATGCTTGTATGTGTGAGGGAGGTAAAGGGGATGACAACACACTTGGGAAAGGCTCTGACTTAAGAGCCATAGGATTGGCTCTCACTTTTCTGTTAATGTCTAAATAGCTGATTTGACTCCCAGGCCAGGCAATCAATCTGGAGATTTTTTAAAATTTTTATTAGAATATATTAATTGTATTTATTATGACATTTTAACACAAATACGTCATGTAGGTTTCCTGTGTCCTCCCTGGCAAGCTCTCTGTCTTGTTCTCTCTCTTCTTCCACTGGTCCCCTTCCTGTTCTCAAATAGCTCCGTGCTTCTTTTTTTTTCAGTATAAATAATCATATGAATGATAAATTATAAATAGAGAGAAAAATATATAGTCATAAATAATTATACCACAGATGGATAGGTGGAGAACACATAGATCATAGACGAAAATAAAGAGAGTAGATAGATGATAGATAGATACATAGATAGATTGTAGATGATAGATGATTGATTATGATAGATTGATGATAAATAAGTAAGTAGATAATAGATAGAAAGATAGCAAGATATATAAATGATAGAATTAGAGATAGAGAGATAGTACATATAATGAAAAAAGTGATATTTGTCTTAGGTGTGGTTTATGTAACTAAATATATAATCTTCAATTCAATCCACTTTCTATATAATTTTAATCCTTATGTCTGAACTGAAGCCTCATTTGCCCATTCATCTGCTGATTAGTGGACAAATTTCAGAAGTTATAATAAACAACTTTTGGAATCATAACTCATGTTTTTTGGGTATATACCCAGGACCACATAGGCGCTCTAGTCAGTGTCTGTGGCACTCACCCACTGCTCCAGCTTCTCACCAGCTATCTGTCAGACTTCCTTCCTTCCACTTTTTCTTTGCTGCTCTTTGTTTTCTATTTCATGAAGATGACAAGGATGACTTGGGGAAGTTGGAATTCTGTGCCTCTGGCTTGGGAAAAGTGACAGTTGAAAACATGTTTTGAAATCTTTGTCTCATTACAATCATCTTGTACAATAACTAACAGATGATATAACAAATGTTCGAAGCGGGGGAAAGGCTCACTGCTGGGTATGGTGATGAGTGCCTGCAGTTCCAGCACTAGAGAGGTGGGGCAGAAGAATCAGGGGCTCAGGATCATTTATAGTGAGCTCATGGCTAGCCTGGCTGCGTGAAACCCTGTCCAAGATCCAAGTAAGAAGGGAAGCACAAAGGAAAAGAAAAGGAGAGAAAAGCATGGAAAATTATTTACAAAGCATAGCTTCCCGAAGCCATGTCTTGTCTTTTCCTTTTCTTCCCCTTCCCTCTCAATCCACCCACTTCCCCCCATGTTAGAACCCTTTGGACACAATCCTGTCTCATGTAAAACTCACAATGCCCCTTTCTCAAGCTCCAGGGCACTGGGCCTTCAAGTGTACATCACCATGCCTAGAAAGACCTGATTCTTAAGGGATAGGATGCCCAGCTTCCTCTGATATAAAATGTGAACAGTAATAATGAGTGTTCCATAGAATTTCTGAAGGAAGAATTCCCTTTCCAAATATCAGTTAAACTCGTTAAAGTTTTCAGACCATTATCTGAGATGCACTCACTGATCTTCAAATGTGGGATTGTGGCCTCCCAATTAGACATCTTCGGCTATTCGAGGTAACCGCTCCTGTATAACCTCCTGCAACATGAAACCTGTTCTTTATCTGCTTTCCTCTGCTAGTAGATACTGAACATGGATATTCTGAACACTTCAAATGTGGCTGGCATGACTGATTAAAGGAAGCTTTCATTAAACTAATGTAAATATTTGATGAGGCAGCTCCTGCATGCGCTGTGAGGCAGTGCAGATTGGGGGGTCTCTCATCATCCCACTCTCTCTGCTGGGTGAACACATGTGTACACATGGTTCACACTTGTACACACAGGTTCACAGCACCCATATCTAGGCATCTGTCACATGTACATCTCACCAAAAAGTAGCTAGTGTTTACAGGATGCCATTCGTGTACTCTATTAAAATCAGCCTAGAACATCTCCATGACAGCACCATAGTTATTGTAGTTACGTTGCACATGAGGAAAACTTAAAGTGAGGCAATTTATGTTGAAGAGGAAATTGGAAAGACTGCCTTCATGTTTCCCGACTTCTGGCCTAAGATAAGTGACTACTTTTGACACAGTCATCACCAGAGTATGGTCAGAACTCTGCTTCCATCCATCTCTCTGTCTGTCTCACTATAGCATGGGCCAGAAAAACCACACAAAGACTTCTAGCAAGAACCTGGAGCCGCCTACCCAGAGTCCAGCTTCGGGTCCCAGGGAGAGTGGTAGGGAAGAGTAAGGGTATGGAAGGACAAGGAGGAGTTAGGAGTTCCGCAGGGAGTCCACAAAGGCCGGTGGATCTGGACACAGTGGGAGGTGGGGAGGGGGTGGGGTGCACAAACTGATGCTCCGACCAAGGACAATGCATGCAGAGAACAGAGAACCCTGTTCAGATGTAGCCAGTGGACAGCTCATTCTCCACTGGGGAGGAGGGGGTAAGCGGATGCTGTACCTCTGACATGCACTCTGGTGCCCATGATTTGATCGCTGTCCCTTGGCAGGATTTGGGGGCACACAGAGCAAAAGGCGGGGCAAGCTATCCTGATGAGGTCTGATATGCTGTGGCCAGACAGTGCAGGAGAAGGGGCCCCTGTCAGAGGTCTAAGGGAGGGGAATATGGCCAAAGAGGGTGGGAAGGTGGGAACGGGAAGATAAGAGTGAGGGGATAACAATCTGGAGGTAATGTGTGAATAAATTATAATAAATAAACTATTTCTTAAAAAAAGAAATTCAAAATCACCTGAAAAAAAAAAAAAGAGAAAAGAAACTAAAGCCACCATCAAAACTTGCTGAAGAAATGACACATGGAAGTGCAGATACAGGTGCAGGGAAGTAAGTACAACTTTGTTAATGTAAATGCTACTCATGGAAATTGCATGTGATCAGTGTCTTGTTGCCTCTGCTGACTTTATTTATCGATTCCATATACATACATATATATATATATATATATATATAAAACTTTTATGTTATATCCATGCCTAGGCACACCTGCATGTATGTACAAATATATACAGACTAGGCAGAAACATGCGACAAGAAAAGTATATCAGTATTCTTAAGTACAAAAATGAAGTAATTTGGGTTATAAATCTGTCCCTTTCTGCCTTATCTAAGCAAAGCTGGAGTGTTGGTTTCGTGAGAACTTGAAAGTCTCCTTCTAGTGCTCTGATTGCATGGGATGTCAGACATTAATTTGACTAATTTGAACAGCTTGAAGAACACGTTTGAAGAGAAGTCAAAGGAGCTCAAACTGAGACCCCAGAGGCGGCACAGAACAGGATGTTTGCGCTTCCCTTGTTTAATTAGAGAGCTAGAGATCTCCTGAAGATCAGAGAAAACATGAAAAGGGTCATCTCCCAGCCAGTACGACAAGAAGGCATTTAATCTGACAAATATCAGAGAATTTCATTTTCTTCTGAGAGTGTATTCTTTGGTTTTAGCCGTAAAGCGCTGATGTGCTCAGTGATAACAGGGTAAATACAGTCTAAGGCTTTTAAGAAGAGGTGATCATACATACTTACAGGAAATAAGGAAACACTCAACTTCGTGGCCACGCTCATAACAGGAAAACAATGGCTCTTTTGGTCAAGTATCAATTTATTTATATATTTTTAAGTGTGTTCAAATCCCAGGGGATGCAGATATAGCTCAGAGGTGGAGTGACTGCATAATATGTATGAGGCCCTGAGTTCAGTGTATAGTGTAGACCCCCTACACACGCACACACACACACACACACACACACACACACACACACACACACACAGAGAGAGAGAGAGAGAGAGAGAGAGAGAGAGAGAGAGAGAGAGAGAGAGAATGGCAGAGAAAGAGAGAATATTTACACAAGAGTATATTAAATAAGATGTCATCAGATCTCTTAATTGTGCTTTATATATACTGTCTTTTTTATTTATTATTTTAATCCCTTTACAGTCTGATCCCTGTCCCTTACCTTCTCTCCTCCCAGTCCTACCTTCATGTTGGCATCCCCCCCCACCCCTCATTTCTCCATCTCCTTTTTCTCAGAGAATGGGAGGCCACTGAGGGGTACGAATCCACTCACGTACTTCAAATTGCAGTAGGACAAAGCACATCCTCTCCCACTGGGCCCTGACAAGGCAGCCAAGCTAGTGGGAAGGGAACCAGAGAGTGGCAGGCAACTGAGTCAGAGACAGCACCACTCCAGTGTTGAGGGACCCATTTGTGGATCATGCTGCACATCTGCACATCTGTAGTCCAGTTCAGTCGTGTTCCTCTGTTTAAAATCCTGTACTCCGCATAATCCAAATTAAATTTATGAATTTCTAAATAAATAACACTTACCAAGGTTAAAAAACACCAGACAAGCTATTTAGATAGTCCTTTAAGCACTAAGGAAATAGAAGCAACCATTAAAAGTCTCCCAACCAAAAAAGGCCCAGGGCCAGATGGTTTTAGTACAGAATTCTAATAGACTTTCAAAGAAAATCTAATACCAATACTCCTCAAACTATTCCACAAAACAGTAACAAAAACAACATTGTCAAACTCATCATATGAGGCCACAGTCACCCTGATACCTAAACCACAAAGACTTAATAAAGAGAATTTCAGACCAATTTCCATTATGAACATTAATGCAAAAATATTCAACAAAATATTCCCAAGCCAAGTGTGAGGACACATCAAAGATATCATCCACCATGATCAAGTAGGCTTCATCACAGGGATGCAGGGGTTGTTTAATATATAAAATTCTATCAACACAACCCACCATACGCAAAAACTGAAAGAAAAAAGAAAACACATGATTATCTCATTAGAAGCTGAAAAGCCTTTGACAAATCCAACACCATTTCATCTTAAAAGTATTGGAGAGATCAGGGGTACAAGGTACATAACTAAACACAATGAAGGCAATATACAACAAACCTATATCCAGCATCAAATTAAATGGAGAGGAACTTAAAGCAACCACGCTAAGATTAGGGAAAGGACAAGGCTGCCCACTCTCTCCATATCCACTCAACACAGTACATAAAGTCCTAGCTAGAGCAACAAGACAACTAAAAGGGATCAACGGAATACAAATTGGACAGGAAGAAGTCAAAGTATCACTATTTGCAGATGATATGATAATATACATATATATATGTATGTATATATATATATATATATTAGCAACCCACTAAATTATATCAGAGAATTCCTGCATCTGATTAATAACTTCAGCAAAGTGGCTGGATACAAAATCAACTCAAAATTATAAGTAGCCCTCCTTTATCTATATATGATAAACAGGCAGAAAAAGAAATTAGAGAAACAACATGCTTCACAATAGCCACTAGTAATATAAAAATACCTTTGTGTAACTCTAACAAAGCAAGTGAAAAACCTGTTTGACAAAAACTTCAAGCCTCTGAAGAAATAAACTGAAGAAGATATCAGAAGATGGAAAGATCTCCCATGCTCATAGATTGGTGGATTAACATAATAAAAATGGCCATCTTACCAAAAGCAATCTACAGATTCAACACAATTCCCAAAATTCCAACACAATACTTTACAAAATTTGAAAGAGCAATTCTCAACTTCATATAGAAAAATAAAATACCCATGATAGCTAAAACAATCCTGTTCAATATAAGAGCTTCTAGAGGTACCTCCATCCCTGATTTCAAGTGGTACTAGATACTGTTATTAATCTCATAAAACCAGGTAGAAATTTGATAACTCGGCCCAAAAGGTGTTTTTAAAGTGATGATACTTAAGGATGGGGAAATAGTTCAGCCAGCAAAGTATCTCCCTTGCAAACACCTGAGTCTGATCCCCAGCACCCATTGAAAGAGCCAGGCATGGGGCTTATGCTTACAACCACAGCAATGGGGAGGGGACACAGGAGGCTCCCTAGGGCCTGTGCTTACAACCACAGCTATACACAAATCATAGCACTAATGAGCTACATCAATTAACTGAACTCTCGACAATATGGTGGTTTTTATTCAATAACTGAATCTGGGCCATTTTTATCTGGACACACTTTGTTCTCCGTCATCTCTCCCATCACTCAGAACTTATTATTTATTCTTATCCATTAACACCTGAAGTCTCAGTTTTTTGTGTGTGCAAGTTTTAGAAATGGATTAAGAATCACGTCACAAATAATATTTTCTTTTTTGAAAGTAAATACAAGTGCATGTTATTTTAGACCAGGACTGGGATATGATAGCTCATTTTATGTACCTGACCCCAGCATCTTGTCCCACAGCTCTGACTCCAAACAGAGACTCAGTGGGGACCTGTGACTATGTTTAAGTTGTCATTCTGGGTAACGACCTTTCTATAACTTAAACACAAAGTTTAGGCTTGGAACCCATCAGTATTGTGCTTTTGGAAAACAATTTTCAGATGTTTACAGTGGATTAATACAAGATGTGACACACTCACCTAATGTGGCAATTCAAGAAAAGATCTTCAGCTGCAGGATTTTGTGGCAACTAGATGTAAAACGTATTATGATGGTGAATAGCTCACTCAAGGTCATTTATGATCCACATCAAATCCTGAGTAAGTGCTTCTCCCTCCAGGGGCTTTGTCCTCAAGCTGCTTTGCTGAGAAGGCATGTCCCAGAGGGCTCACCAGCAGGACCACTTTCATCAGTCCCGTCGTCTGAGAGCTAATGCCTGTGTGCTAATTGGACTTATCTTCAAGAACTGTTGTTAAATGCAAACTGACACAACAAATGTATTAAACTCTCAGATGGGTATTATAAACAGTGTTATACCACTTCTATTGCTGTAGTGGAAATAACTGATATGCCAAATATCTGTATGTATCATCCACTGAAGCACATAGTGGTCTGTAGCCACTGTCTATGTATGTGGTTTAAAACATGTACTGTCTTCTATGGATGTAAAAGAAGCTCACAATTGTTCTTATACTAATTTGCATCTGAGAAATTATAACATAATGTTAAGAATATGTTTTTACATTAAACCTCATATAAGCTCTGAGTTATGCTAAACACTGAGGAAATTTGTAGAGTTTTAAACACACAAAAAATTTAATGACCTAGAAACAGAAACCAGTTGTAACATGAACTGTAATCAAATTTGACTACATTTCACTGACATCCAGGAGTACTGTTTCTAGAAACAAGCTCTAAGAGCAGTTAGGTTGATCATGTGCCAAATTAGTCACTTTCCCTCCCCCACACCTGTGTTATTTTAAAAAAGCCTGTTGCACAGAATGACCACTACAAAATAGGAGTCATATGCAGCTTGTAAGAGGTCGAGTCGCAACTATATAAATAAAAGCTCAAAAGGATTTGATTCTGTTCTACCTAAATACCCATGTCTTCATACCTAAGAAACTGGTGAGACGATTTACCAAAGTCAAGAGAGACTTCCATGAATTGAGCTCTTTTTCAGAGTTTTCCTTTTTAGAACATTTGCTCCCTTCCCAATGGCTGATGCTATTGAGGTCTTGCACCATTTGTATTGAGTGATTCATGATCACATCTTGTTGGTCTAAATGAATTGCAATAAATTATTTTGAGTTCCACATACTGCATTGGCACTGGTGTATACTTGCTATTTAGACTAGTAAAGCCACTTGCTTTCTGTTCTTCTTTCTTTACAACACACAGAGGTACCTATATCAGTGACTGCATTTTAGCCATTCCAACTTTGCTTGCAGCATCGCCAACATATTCAACCTTGAGGTATGCAACATATGTATTGCTCAGAGTTCCCTAGTGGAATAGAACTGATAGAATGAATGACTGAGTGGATGAATGGATAGATAGATAGATAGATAGATAGATAGATAGATAGATAGATAGATACATACATACATACATACATACATACATGATAGATAGATACATGATGATAGATAAATGATAGATAGATATGATAGATAGATAGATAGATAGATAGATAGATAGATAGATGATAGGATAGACAGACAGGATAAATAGACAGATAGATAGATAAATAGATAGATAGATAGATAGGATAGATAGATAGATAATAGATTATAGATAGATAGAGATGATAGATAGATACATAGATAGATACATAGATAGATACATAGATAGATATAGATGGTAGATAGATGATAGATAGATGATAGAGTTAAATGGAAGATAGATAGTGATAGATAGATAGATAGATAGATAGATGATAGATAGATATAGATATATAGGTAGAGAGATTATAGATAATATAGAGACAGATATAGATAGATAGATAAATAGGATAGATAGATAGATAGATAGATAATAGATAGATATAGATAATAGATAGATGATAGATAGATATAGATGATAGATAGATAGATTATAGAAAGATAGATAGATAATAGATGATAGAGAGACAACAGATGATTGATAGATAGATAGATAGATAGATAGATAATAGATAGATAGATAGATAGATAAATAGATAGATAATAAATAGATAGTAGATAGATAGATAATAAATAGATAGATAGTAGATAGATAATAAATAGATAGATAGTAGATAAAAAGATAGATAGATGATCGATAGATAGATGATTGATAGATAGGATAGATGATAGATAGATAGACAATAGATGATAGATAGATCGATAGATAGATAGATAGATAGATAGATAGATAGATAGATAGATATAGATGATAGATAGATGATGGATTGATAGATAGGATAGATGATAGATAGATAGAT
>OU015744.1:3650005-3675857 GCA_907169655.1 Acomys percivali
GATAGATAGATAGATAGATAGATAGATAGATAGATAGATAGAGATATATAGGTAGAGAGAGGATAGATGATATAGAGATGATAGATAGATAGATGATATAGAGAGAGAAAGAAAGAAAGAAAGAAAGAAAGAAAGAAAGAAAGAAAGAAAGAAAGAAAGAAAATATTTGTTCGAGTGGCTCACAGGCTGTGGTCCAGCAAGTCCAACAATGGCTGCCTACTAGCACCATGTCCAATAATCCAGTACTTGTTCATTGCATGAGGCTGGATATCTCTGATGGTCTTCAGTATAAACAAGAATCCCAAAAAAGTAGGCACTAGTGCCAGTGACGGGACGAACTGGCCTACAGGAACAAGGGCTAACAGGAAAAGAGCAACAACTTCCTTCTTCTTCGCCCACTATCTAGGCTGCCACAAGAAACCCAGGCCCAGGGTTAAGGTGTATCTTTCCACCTCAAAAGATATGGATTTGTGGTGGGTTTTTCCACTTCAAATTATTTAATTAAAAATATCCTTAACAGGGTTACCAAGACACTTGGAGTTTAGTTAACTATAGATGTAGTCAAGTTGACAACTAAGAATAAGTCACCACAAACTGTCCACACATATGACTGTGGTGTGTCTGCAACTGGTCACCAGCAGGGACAGATACAAGCTTACGTATTTTCTACACCAAATGTCCAAGTATCCAGGAAAACAAGAAATTGCTATTATTCATACATTGAATTGTTGTATGGTCATGAGCATCCTCTAAGATGCTCAGCTAAATAAACCATAGAGCAACCACAAAGGGAGACTTTAAGTTTCCATTACAAAATAGCAGGAATAAAATTTATTCTTAGCCTTACTAGCAGTTTGCTTAGTGTTTAAACTTCTCCTTTTTACTGAATATATTTTCTAAGATAAATTACAGATAAGTTAAGCGGCCATTAAATTTTCACTTTGCAATGATCTTTCCACTACAGATATTTCTGCATTCTATTTTTATATTTCCATCTAAAAAAAACTTTGATCAGTAACTATGTTTTAAATTCCAATTTTAGGGTTTTTTAAAATGAATGATTGTTTTTTCTCTTAAAAACAGTCTACATTTGGTATCTTAGATGAAAATATAATCTTGTTTCATAGTCTATAGATTGGATTTTGAGTCAAAATATAAATCTAGTGAATACATGAGAATAATTTCTCAACATCCACTTTTGTGCATAAAATTTTTTACTATTTTGGTAACAAATATCATTCACACATATCCTTCTGTGATGGAGTATGCCCTGCGAAGTGATGCTGTATTGATTCAAACAAATCTGTGATCTAGTCTCAGTTACCTCACCTCATGTCAAAAGCAAGCAAGCCCTACACTCTCAGTGCAGCTCCATATGCAGCAGGAGATTCAGCCACTGTGTGTGTCTGCAGAGAGTCCCCAGATTAATACATGTATCAGACAACTAACTTATTAGACTAAACTACAAAAATAAAAGTGAATGGGGCTGGCCCTCATTGTTTCTGACATGTATTTTAAGGGTCTGGATACCATCAGATGATGAGGGCAGAACGTTTGCTGTCTCCCCTAAGGATGAAGTAACAGAAGATATTTTAAGCCCAACAAATGTGTTATGCCATGTAAAGCCTTCTCCCTCCTCGTTACATACAAATGGAGATGGAGATGGAGTCTAATATAGCGGGGGAGGGGGGTTGTTTTGGTTTTTTGAGACAGGGTTTCTTTGTGTAGCCTTGGCTGTCCTGCACTTGCTTTATAGACCAGGCTCGCTTAATACAGTGCTTAACACTAGGTAGTGCCCTTAATCTAGTGACAGTTAAGAAACCACTGGAGAAGTAAAAGGAAACAATGCCAATAAAATAATGTAATCTGGACATTAGCTCAAGGGGCATGTCCCATGAAAGTCTTCACTTACCAGGAAAGTGGGACAGAGGGGATGACATCCTATTGGGACTCTAGGTGAGCGAAACATGGGACAATGGGGAAATAGAAGGACCCAGAGGGTCCTAGAAACTGACAAGAAGAACACTATGATGAGCAGATCTGGGCCCAGGGGTCCTGCTCAAACTATGGCACCAGACAAGGATAATACGTGCAGTAAACATCAAACCCCTACCCAGATCTAGCCAATGGACAGGACATTCTCCACAGTTGAGTGGAGAGTGGGGTCTGACTTTCACACGAACTCCGGTGCCCCATATTTGACCACCACCCCTGGATGATGAGGCCTGGTGGCACTCAGAGGAAGGATAGCAGGCTACTAAGAAGAGACTGGATACCCTATGAGCATATACAGGGGGAGGAGGTCCCCCTCAGTCACAGTCATAGGGGAGGGGAGTAAGGGGAAAATGGGAGGGAGGGAGGAATGGGAGGATGCAAGGGATGGGATAACAATTGAGATGTAATATGAATAAATTAATAAAATATATTTTTAAAAGAAGAAGCGAAAGACCCTTTCTGGGATGAAGCTCTGTCAAGGGCGCAGCATTTCAGGAGAGAACAGAAGCCTCTACCAAAGCAAGACCTCTCGGTTCAACCTGTAGACGACAGCAGACCTTCTGCATCTAGAAGTAAACCCATAAGCAACGCCGTGTTGTACTGGATTTGATATAACAAGCAGGATAGTAAATGACTAGAAGAAAGTTACGGAGAGATTCGCGGACTCTGAGTGCGTAAGTGGTAAGTCCCAACTTACATGTTTGACAATGGAATTGTAAGCTCATTCAAGAGGTCTTTGAGAACGATCGTTGCTGTGGATTTAGTTTAGCTTGGGATGCTCTGCTATAAGGCAGTCTTGGCATGCGGGTCTGCATCAGTGTGTCAGTGCTGCCTCTTTTGGTAATTTTTGCAAGAATGTTTCTGCAGCACATGGAGCCGGAAGCATCTGCTCCGCTCCGTTTACTGCAGCATAATGTTAACGCAATTCATGGCTCTGAACACATCACTCTTCTGCCATTTAATGTAAAGAAAGAAGATTATAAAGACTAACAAACAGATGGGCTCAGGGATGATCTTTCTATCCTCAAACACACTTAACTTTTAATTAAAGTTATTTTTTTTTTATAAATGGCTTTAATACATAAAAGCTTCTGGTCCTGATTAGTAGATAGTTTCACAGCAGTTACGGAGGAACTGTAATTATGGTAGGGCCTCATGGCTGCTGTTTAGAAAATTGCACACACAGTTCACTAAATGGCACTTTTACCAAGTGATTGACTCCATTCAAGTGTTTATTTACATCCTAGACAGATTCTGGATGCAGGCTGCTATAGGGTGGGGCAAAACATAATTTTTCAACATTCAGGTTCACTTCACATCCAACAAAGTTAATTTAGAGGATTATTAAATTTCTGTAATAAAAACATGCTCATTTTTCACTGATACACCAGCACTGCTTTTTTATATGCCATATCTTCAGATACCCACAACATCAATTAGTAAATTAGCATATCTGGGGATTTCTGAAGTTCAAAATTACTGTAGATTACTTAACAAATATTGTTTTATGACAAATATAAATATATATACACATATACACATGTATATACATATCCCCCCACATAAATGCCATTTCATAAAATAAAATCCTTATCCAGTTGTACGTTTATTGGAATGGAGCACCAGTAACTACTACACTGAAAATCTACAAAGAAAGACACTAAGCAAACAATTATAACCATAAAACAAGAACATTCTAATGATAATCCTATTTCTCTATTATAATTATCCAATTCCATCCTGAGGTTAACTTTTCTCTCTAAAAAATTAGTGATGTACATATGTACACAAACAACAAATGAAGCCGGGCGTGGTGGAGCACGCCTTTAATCTCAGCACTCTGAAGGCAGAGGCAGGTGGATCACTGTGTTTTCAAGGCCAGCCTGGTCTACAAAGGGAGTCCAGGACAGCCAAGGCTACACAGAGAAACCCTGTCTCAACAAAACAAAACAAAAAAAAAAAACAAAACAACAAATGAGAAAAGAGAAACTACAGTGAACTGAAAAGCAGTATACCGTGGGACACAAGAGGAAATGGAATACATGGTAGATGTGTCATTTGAGGTGCTCTCCCAACCAGGAAAATGAGCTAAAGACGAGATGTTTGCAGGTCTTCTCCTCAACTGATTACTTTTCCTATTGCTAGGTCAAATACCAGGAAAAGCAACTTAGGAAAAGAAATACCGATTTGGGATTACAGGTCCGGAGGACACACAGTGGCAGGGATGGAGCAGCAGCCGGAGAAGGAGGCTACTCACATTCAGTGTGTAGTCAAGAAGCACGGAGCTGAACGAGCCGTCGGTCAGAGGTTGTGTGGCTGAGCTGGGGTCCCACTTCCTCCATCGGAAGTCTTGCCTAGTTGTAGGAGGTGGTCGGTTCAGCTTCCATAGTCCCCGTTGCTGGAAGTCTTAGCTAGGGTCACTCTCTCAGATTCCTGGGAGTTTCCATCGCTCTGGGTTTCTAGCTTGTCCTAGAGACTCCTGGTCCCTATTCCGGCTGTCTTTCCCAGCGCTCTCTCCACCCGTCCTCCCCAAACCTGATGCTTCCTGTTTCTATCCTCAGCTCCTCTAGCCCCGTCGCTCTGCCCGACCACACATCTGTTCTATTTCCTCTTCTCAGTGAAATTCACATGCACCCCCTTGAACCCACCTTGTTACTTAGCTTCTTTGTGTCTGTGGATTGTAGCATGGTTTTCCTTTATGTATAGCTAATATCCACTCGTGTAAGTGAGTACATACCATGTTTGTCTTTCTAGATCTGGGTTCCCCCACTCAGGACGATCTTTTCTAGTTCCATCCATTTGCCTGCAGATTTCATATAATATTAAACACCAGTTTACAGTCTGTTATCTCTAACTTTGTTGAAATATTTTGATATACGTGAGGGGTTTTTTTTGTTTTCTGTTTTTATTATTTTTGAGCTTGTAGTTACGTGATCTATCCCCTCCCCTTCCTCCTTCCAGACCTTTACATGTAGACCCTTTAGCTCTCTTTCAGAATCATGGCCTCTTTTTAACCATCCTTGAAATAGTTACTGTGTTCTTTGTCTGTGTTATAATGGATTGAAGTGGTAAATCACTGTGGTTCCATTTGCACGTGGACTGATAGTCAATCAGGGATCTGAGCAGCTTTCCAGGTAGTATTAGCCATATTATCGTTGCTGTAGAAATGTCTCCTTATTTCATTTGCGCATTTAAGTGGATTATTTTGTTTTTGCTTGAGGCCATTACTACTGATGTTAAACAGCAGGGGTTCTTTCATATCCATTATAACAAATACTTTTTCTTTCCAAAAATCCACTATAATTTGCCTATTTACTCCTGCCTCGCCCTCAACTTCTACAAAAACTGCCTTTTTAATGGTCTCTGTGCTTTTGCTTTTTCTAAAATGACATGTAACTGAAATAAAACGCTACATCCATTGTCTACTTAGAACTATGAATTGAATTCCTTCCATTTTAATAGGTTCATAGATCATTAAACATCTACTGTGGTCTTGATATAGCGCAATCAATTTGCCAATGCATCCACTGATTGCTTATAGATTTTGGGAAACCATTAATGAAGCTCCTACAATCGTTTACTTAAATGTTTTGGTATAACTTGCAAATTTCTCAAAAAGCAAGATATGGGAACATACAGAAATAACTAAGGTCACATCTATCCCAACTTTGTGTCTGCTCAGACACTTCTAGACTTTCAGTCCCTCTCTCCAGCCTTAGCAATGCCCTGTGGACTGTCCATGACCTCGACAAGGTCCATAGTATTATGTAGTATCTAAAGGACAGAGCTGAGATTTGCAATGAAAGTAGATGTTACTGGGCCACTCCAAATCCCACAGTAATGTAACCCCCACCTCAAATACTGCTGTAATTGTGGTTTTATCTTTAAAGACATTTCACCTCTGAGACCAGGCACCAACAGACTGCTCTTGCCTGGACTTGAAAAATTCTAATTGGCCTAATCAACATGGTTGTCAATAACTATCTCATGAGGATCATTTCCACATGGCAACATATGTGTAGTTTCATAAGAAACCTCCAATCCATTTTCCAACTTGACCATCCCTCCTCTCATTAATGTCTATATTAAATCAAAGTATCTATTGTTCCACATCCTTGTCAAGAAATTAAACACCGCCAAACCAAATAATCTGATTTAACAAATGGGGTACAGAACTAAACAGAGAATTCTCAACAGAGGAATATAAAATGGCCAAGAAACACTTAAAGAAATGTTCAATGTTCCTAGTCATCAGGGAAAGGCAAATCAAAATAACTTAGAAAATCCATCTTACCCCTGTCAGAATGGCTAAAATCAAATGTCAAGTGACAGCACATGCTGGCTAGGATGTGGAGAAAGGGGAATACTCCTCCATTGCTGGTGGGAGTACAAACTTGTACAACTACTTTGGAAATTAATCTGGCACTTTCTCAGAAAATTGGGAATATTGCTACCTCAGGACCTAGCTATATTACTCCTGGGTCTATATCCGAAAGATGCCTCACCATACAACAAAGACATTTGCTCAACTAGGTTCATAGCAGCTTTATTCATAATAGCCAGAATCTGGAAAAAAATATAGATGTCCATCAGCCAAAGGATGAATAAAGAAACTCTGGTACATTTACATAATGGAATACTACTCAGCTATTATAAACAAGGGAAACTTAAAATTGGCAGGCAAATGGATGGAACTAGAAAAAAATCATTCTGAGTCAGGTAACCGAGACCCAGAAAGACACACATATTATATACTCACTTATACAAAGATATTATCCATATAGTACAGGATAACCATACTCTAATACATAGACCTAAAAAAGCTAAATAAGGGACCAGCCAAGGACAATACAGGTGGTAAACTTTAAACCCCTACCCAGATCTAGCCAGTGGTCAGAACAGTCTCCACACTTGAGTGGAGAGTGGGATAGACTTTCTCACGTACTCTGGTGCCTCACATTTGACTATGTCCCCTGGAGGGGGAGACCTGGTGGCACTCAGAGGAAGGACAGCAGGTTACCGAGAAGAGACTTGATACCCTATGAGCATATACAGGGGGAGGTAATCCCTCTCAGGAACAGTCATAGGGGAGGGGAATAAGGGGAAAATGGGAGGGAGGGAAGAATGGGAGGATACAAGGGAGGGGATAACCATTGAGATATAACAAGAATAAATTAATTTTAAAAAAAAGAAAAGGAAAAGAAAAGAAAAAAGGGAAAAAAAGAAAAAAAAGCTAAATAACAAGGAGGACCCTAGGGAGAATGTTTAATTCTCATTCATAAGGGCAACTAGAGTAGACAACGGAAGCAGTTGAAGAGAATGAGCAGGACAGGAGCTTACTGTAGAGTTCCTCTGAAAGACTTCAGTTAGCATGGGATTGAAGCAGGTGCTGAGACTCACAGCCAAACTTCAAGGAGGTTTTCAGAGAGTCTTAAGGAAGAGTTGGGAGATAGAAGGACCTGGAGGCGACAGGAGCTCCACAAGACCAATGGACCCAACAAATCTGGGCCAGAGTGGAGCGTGCTGCAGAGACTGATGCACCAACCAAGGATCATGTATGGTGAGGACCTAGACCCTCTGCTCAGATGTAGTAGATAGGCAGTACAGTCTCCTTGTGGGTCCCATACTATGGGGAGTAGGGACTGTTTGTGACATGGATTCTAGTGCCCACTAGTGGATCACTTCCCCCTAGTGGGGAGACCTTGCCAGGCCAGTGAGGAAGAGGATACAGACAGTCTAGATGAGACTTGACAGGCTGGGGGCAGATGTTAAGGGAAGGGGCTCTTCCTTCCTGAGGACTAGGCGAGGGAGTTGAGGGAAGGAGGGTGGGACCAGGAGGCTAGGAGGGAGGGATATAAACTGAACAAATTTTTAAAAATCAAAATAAATTATTTTTAAAAAGAATTATGTAGACATAGTGGTTTTCTTTGCCATTTTAAAGATTAGTTATCAAATTGCTTAGTACATCTCTAATTCTGTTAAATTATCTTTCAGACTTCATATGCATGTGTATGGTATGGTGACATTCTAACTGTGAAAATACAAAAGATCGTTGGTGTTATTTCACTGTTCACTAGTTAGGACACTATTTTGACATCATCATCTCCACATTTACTTATCAGTACTGTGATGTTCCTATGTAATCAGAATCACAGTTTATGCTTCATATCAATGCACTTCTTTTGAAAACTCTAATCTGGGAAATTCACATTCTCAGATGTTATTGAGACTCAGTGTAATAATCTGCTCATCTGTAGGGACTAATATTGATACTTTAAATTATTGTAAGATCACACGTATCTGACAAAAACAGTGTCCGGGGCCAGTGACACAGCCCAGCAGGTCAAAGACTCTTGATGTCAAGCCTGGCACCCTGAGTTCAATCCCAGGGACCCACTCTAGTAGAAGAAGAAAGCCAATTACTATAAGTTGTCCTCTGACCTTTATGCTTACGCCATGGGATATACAAGTACACACACACACACACACACACACACACACCACACACACACACACACACACACACACACACACGAGTCCATTCGCTTCATGTTTAACAAACCTCTTCAAGTAATGGAGTGCATAAATCAAGCAAACATTTTTTTTTTCTTCTTATGAAGTACTCTGACTTGCTATCCTCTGTCACCTTCCTGCTGACACCTTTATCTCCTCCCAGTCCACCGTGGCTCCCGGCTCTGAGGGTAAGGCGCTCTCCTAATTGAACTTGGGATTATGGTGTCATTGCTCCAGCACTCCCATTGGTTCCATGTCTCCTTATTTTCAGCTTAAATCCTTAACGCTTCTGGCTTTGATTGATGACATTTGTATGACTGGCGAAGTGTTAGCTCAAGGAAATTGTTTGATTTATCAAGGGCTTAAAGGTTTTTGACGTCAATATTTTTGGAGATACTAAAATATACTTAAACATGTTCTTTAGATTTATCAGTCTACTACAGGGCCAAACTGTTGAATGCAAACTTGAATGATGCAATTTAAGGAAACGAACCAGTTTATGTGTACTAATGAGTATTACTCGTCTAAATGATGTCATACAGAGCAGAAATGTAAGTCCCTAATCATTTCATGACACCAAACCATTTTTCAAGTGTTTGGCTTTGGAATCAGTGACTCTCAGTGATGCTCACCATCTCACCATCCTATTCAGGCTGTGATTCTCTGAGGCAGCTATTTTAAATCCTGTTCACTTTCATTTGCTGACTGATATATTTTGTTCCCTGCCACTTTCCAAGAACCTTGTTTCTAATTCACAGAGGAAAGGCAGCCTTGCTTATGCCATCTCTTTTTGCTTTACCTCGTTCCTGCTTAAAATAAGTTTAAGGAATTTGCAAATGTTGAGCCAGAGACTACACTAAGACATACGAGGCATTTCTTAAGAAAAGCACCAGACGCAGTGTCAACCAAGCTGTGCCAGTAAGGCTACCTGCTCTGTGAATCGCTTTGTCCTAACCTACTTCCACAATACACAGAAGACGCAGAGGCTGCTCAGAATTTAACACTGGATTCTCTTTTCCTCTGTGACAGACACTGAACTTAATCATCCATACATGGAAGTAAACACTTCCCAAACTAAACCATGGCCTTTGTGCTCCAACACGACTCTCCTTGATCCTGTGTTCATCTCCATTATGAAGTTTTTGATGCCCTCTCTTCAGCTGTGCCCGTTTCACCTCAGTTTAGCTCTGGCACCATTCCCTCCACCCATCTTTGTATTCGGTTCCGATGGAAGCCCATCACCCAACCCACTGTGACAGTTAACAACCAACTTGAAGGAGTTAGAACCTCCTGGGAGGCCGACCTTTGCCCAAGCCTAGGAGGGAATCACCTTAATTGGGTTAATTGAGGTGGGAAATCTCAGAGTTAATGTGGGCTGTACCATTTTGGAAGTTTAATGTCCTGTACTGCACAGAAGTGCAGAAAACATGCTAAGCACTGGTACACGTGGATTACTCCGTTGCTCTGTGCTCTTGACTTGCCCTGCCCCCTTTGACTTCCTAGCAGAGATGAACCATGATGTGAAGTTGAGAACCAAGTAAGACTTTGCTCCCTTGAGGTGCTGTTATCAAAGGCATTTGACACAGCAACAGGAAAGAAACTAAGGTGACTATCAACCTACCACAAAGGGGATGTTCCAACTCCCCTGTTCTCAAACATCCGGGCAACTATCAGGCCGTGAGGCCCCCATCAAAGTGTCCTTCCCAGTGTGGTTCTTGTCCCTGCTCATTCTATGTGGACCTCACACTAGCTTAAGGTCTGCTAACCCCTCCCTGAGTTACCACTCAGGTGTCCTGGCCCCTTCCAGACCTTCCACTCCCAGCAGAGAAGGCTGAGCAGCGCAGCTGTTTATTTAGTAAGTATTTATTATTCATCGTTTAGTAAGCTACTAAATATCTGACTCTTGGTAATTATTGAGGACATACTTATATTTTAAATTGCTGTGCAGTTAAAAGTGTGTATCTTCTTAGGTATGTTTTGATGAGCACTGGAAACCGATACACCTGTGAAACTGCCCCCCTGCCGCCCCGCAATAAAGGAAGTTACCCTTATCATTCCAGAAAATCCTTTATTTCACTTTCTACTCAATCTTTTCTTTACCAGCAGCATCACCTCATGGCAACGGGTGTTTTGACATCTGTTACTGATTAAATTTTTAACTCTGAGAACGTTGTTAGGAACATGTGTGTCCCTTCACTATAACATGTTTGCCACTGGAAATCGCTGACTATGCACCAGCTATGTGCTCATCTGCACTGCACAGTAGCATTTCATTCAAAATACAACTGCACTTGTTTATTCGCTTTCTTGTTAGAACGTTTGTGTCATTTTTCAAGTTAGGGCTATTAGAAAAGATGCTATGAACATTCTCACACAAGTCATTTGGTACAGCTCGCTTTTCATCTGTTTCAATAAACTTTCTACAGAGAAATTACCAGAGGGTGTCTTGTGGGTCATCATTCAAAGTGTACTGGTTGTGTAAGTACTAATTTTAGAAGAAAACGGGTTTGCTTTTCCCCCTCCATTTTTCTTGTCAATTTGCAGCCTCTGTTTGCAGACTTAGTAATATATTCATTAATTCACTAAGAAAATTATGTATTATAAAAATATCATTTCCTGAATGGATGTTTTAAATAGTAAAGAATTCAGCAAGCAGAACCTCGGCAGATAAAGTTGCACGGGGGAGAAAGGGACAAGGGATGGCTCTACGTATTGTGTCCTATGTCCTGTGTACCATGTACCATGTTCTGTGTCCTATGTACCATGTACCATGTACCATGTACCGTGTACCATGCACTGGAACTGTGTACTGTGTACCATGTACCATGTACCGTGTACCATGTACCATGCACTGAACTGTGTCCTGTGTACCATGTACCATGTACCATGTACCATGTACCGTGTACCATGCACTGGAACTGTGTACTGTGTACCATGTACCATGTACCATGTACCGTGTACCATGTACCATGCACTGGAACTGTGTCCTGTGTACCATGTACCATGTACCATGTACCGTGTACCATGCACTGGAACTGTGTACTGTGTACCATGTACCATGTACCATGTACCGTGTACCATGTACCATGTACCATGCACTGGAACTGTGTCCTGTGTACCATGTACCATGTACCATGTACCGTGTACCGTGTACCATGCACTGGAACTGTGTACTGTGTACCATGTACCATGTACTGTGGTCTGTGTATTGTGTACCATGTACATATACTGTGCACTGTGTATTGTGTACCATGTACTGTGTACTGTGTACCATGTACCATGTACTGTGTTCTGTGTATCATGTACCATGTACCTTTACTGTATATTATGTACCATGTACCATGTATCATGTACTACGGTCTATGTATTGTGTACCATGTACCATGTACTATGCTCTGTGTAGTATGTACCATGTATTGTGCTCTATGCAATGTGTCTTGTGTACAGTGTACCATGTACCATGTCCTATGTCCTGTGCCCTGTGTCCTGTGTACCTTGTACCATGTACTGTGTACTGTAAACCATGTACTGTGTACTGTGCCCCAAGGTAGTTTATTTTAGGTAGGAATCTGCCCCCAATAGCTCATGTGTCAAAGTCTTGGTCATTTGTTGGATCCAATCTCCTAGAGGTTTTGTGAGAAATCTGAACTCATCAATTGTTTAATTCTGTCAATTGATTTATAATTTGATGGCATTATTTAAAGGTGGCAAGACTAGGTAAGCTTGATTGGAAAAATAGGTCTCTAAGGATCTCTTCCTGTCTGTCTTTCTTCTTCCTGGTTGCCTTGAAATGAGAAGTTTTTATAACAACATGCCCCTTGAAGAGTTAATTTTTCCTTACCACATGCTAGAAGCCACAGACCCCTGGAATCAGGACTGCAAGATGATAGATAGGTAGGTAGGTAGATAGATAGATAGATGATAGATAGATAGATGATAATAGATAGATAGATGATAATAGATAGATAGATAGATAGATAGATAGAAAGATAGATAGATAGATAGATAGATAGATAGATAGATAGATAGATAGACAGACAGACTGACTGACTCTACTTTAGGTTGATTTCCGGGTCATTCTCTTTCTGTGATGGAGAAATTGAGTAGCACTGTGCTGTGCCTCAGCAAGGCAGTAGGGAAGCAATGCTCAGAGGCCGCAGAACAGAACACACCAGGGCTAAGAATGACATTAGGGAAGGTCCTGTTATTGGAGACTTTGACAGGACTGCAGGCAGGAGCTGTGTGCCAGTAAACAATAAACTGAAATGCAGACAGGCAGGATGCGGATGTCCCCACCCTAACCCACTCCCTGTGACAGCAGGTAACATGGAAACTTTGAGCCCCATCTCAGGCCCTAAGTTTTGGTCTGTGTTCTACAAGTACTGGCGGGGACCATAGTGGCCTCAAATAATTCTGGTTTACACTTTCCAGAGTTTTCCATAATACAGAGTAAACTAGATGAACAGAATTAGATTTTTCTATTTAATAAACAAGTTAAGGTTCAAAAGTGGTTTTAAGTTTTTGTACACAGAGGCTAACATAAATATGTGTTAAAACAAAGCTTAAAATTCACACAATTCTTGTCTAACTCTACCCCTCCCCCAGGTTCATCTCTTTCATGAATTCTTTATTCCTAAGACAGTCCTAGCAAGTTTAACCAGTAGTATTGTGAGTCAGATTACTGAGTACAGAGTCTGGATTTTTTTCTTGTCTTCAGTAGATCACCTGTGAAGAGGCTATCCTTGCATCCTGAGGCTAGGCTGTTAGGTGGGCAGAGATCCAAGACTGTATTCTTCAGTCACCTGAGTCTACTGTACAATATATCAGGTATAGTCACACACTTAGAAGTGGCTACTAATGGTCCTCAGAACATCCTGAGTTCTCATCTGCTTAGCAAAGACTAGCCTTGGCCTCCCCAGGAGGTGTCCTGCTAAAACTACTGAACTTAGACAGTAGCCTTTGTTTCCTCAATTATAATCTTCTCATTAAGATGGCTAGAAAACAATTTGCTGCTGTACTGTAAATTGCTGGCAAGATTTATTTGCTTCCCACCACCACATTAATATATTTAAGCTCTCCTTTTCTCGCCCTCTATCTTTTAAACTAGAATTATTGCTTTAATATATTGAAACGTTCACAGTGGTAGAACCTGCCACGCTCAGCTCTTCTTCAACGTCCTCTTACTTAACCTTGTAGGAGTTGTTGCCAGCAACAGAACAGTTTCGGCTAGAAGAACAAGCGAGCATTCTGCTCTATGCAGCCAGTCCAGAAACTCTGACCGGGACTTCTGCAAACACCTAGCCATTTAGAACTGCAGCCAGGGTGAAGAAGCAGCGAGCTGATCCTCTTAGAAACTTCGCTTTTTCCCTCCACTTTTCTTGTGTATATATGGCTAAAATGAGGGAAAGAGGGAGGACACAGAAGCAGAATTGGGAAGGACTGAAAAGGCCAGGGGACTTAGGTAAGCTTTGAAGGGAAATCTGATGCAGGCCTCCTGAGTTTGAGTGAGGGATTTAACCTAGTTTTCCCAACACTTGTGTGGGATCATGTGTTGGTTCTTGGCTCGGTGGAGAAGTGATGGGGCGTGGCTTGAAGGCTCCACATGAAGGCCACTGCCTTGAGAGAAGTCAGCAGACAAGGAAAGCACTAGGTGGGGGCTGTTGCCTGGGGCGGAGCAGAGGAAGACCACTCTGCAGATGGAAAAGTAGAAGGCTTCATGCACATACTTGAACGGTACCCTGGAAATAGTAATGATCAGCAATCACCAACTAATAGTCTATTCAATGAAACATGTACTATTCCCATAAGTACACTGTGATAAAGATACTTGGATGATGATCACGAAGAGATTGTCAGCAGAAGAGAAATGGGAAATTGAAGCTAAGGGAAGACAAGGAGCAAAGGCTAACAAGCAGGAAGCTTGCTGGGGTGTGGCGGAAAGGGGTTCCCGGGAAGCAAAGCTGGGACTAGAGTGTTGTAATGAAGCAAAGGGGGTAAAGCCTGCAGGGTCAGGCACAGCACACTGGAGACTTGGGTAGCTGGGGGGTAAAGCCTGCAGGGTCAGGCACAGCACACTGGAGATGTGGGGAGCTGGAGGGTGAAGCCTGCAGGGTCAGGCACAGCACACTGGAGACGTGGGGAGCTGGGGGGTAAAGCCTGCAGGGTCAGGCACAGCACACTGGAGACTTGGTGAGTTCAGGTCTCTCCTTTGGCAGCAGTAGGTGGGAGTGTGTCAGCTTTGTGATGGAAAGGGAAGTCTCTGCACATACATTCACCTTAGGGTGCACTGCATAGGGATCTTCTGTGTCAAGGTCATGTTTGCACATGTTCGCTGGCCCATGAGGGAACACTTCTGGTCTCATTTGTTCATATCACCCAGGTCCCATCACAAACGTATGGAAATAAAACTGACTTCTTGTTTTGTTCCACTTTCTGCTATGCACTGCAGACTAACAGGGCATCACTCATCCGTAGGGGAGGTCCAATGGTTGTTTAGCGTAGTTTGTGTCAGGGAGTTACACGAGCAGCTCACCTATCCCCAATTCTAAAGCCATTTTTTTTCCAGTCAACATTAGTGGTAATGAAGCAAAATATTTTATATGTGATTTGAGCCTTTAACATCCACGAATTTGTGATCTTAGGGGGAAAAGTACAAATTTGTTCCTAACCATCCAAGTTTAATTGTATATACCTATGGCTCCCAAACAGACACACACACACACACACACACACACACACACACACACACACACAAACACACACACACACCATAAAAGTATAATGGGGACTATTTGAGAAGATGGGGACTAGGAAAAGAGATGAGAAAATGCAATGAGATGTGAGCATGGTCAAAGCCCATAAGATGAGTGAAAATTACCCCTACCCAGATCTAGCCCATGGACAGGACAGTCTCCACATTTGAGTGGAGAGTGAGATATGACTTTCTCAAGTACTCTGGTGCCTCACATTTGACTATGTCCCCTGGAGGGGGAGACCTAGTGGCACTCAGAGGAAGGACAGCAGGTCACCGAGAAGAGACTTGGTACCCTATGAGCATATACAAGGGGAGGTAATCCCCCTGAGGAACAGTCGTAGGGGAGGGGAATAAGGGGAAAATGGGAGGGAGGGAAGAATGGGAGGATACAAGGGATGGGATAACCATAGAGATGTAACAAGAATAAATTAATAAATAATAAAAATTTAAAAAAAAGATGAGTGAAAATTGTCACATGAGAGCCATTGGTTCATATAATGAATACATATTAATGAAAGTTTAAACACAATTGCTATTCTGAACTACTAAAAACAGATAATGAAAACAGTGTTCCAGGCCACCACAGTGACTCAATTCGTAGGGGGAAAGGGGGTGGGCATTTTCTAACTCTAAGGTGCTTTAGATGAACTCTGAACTCCCTTACTGACGTCCTCAACAAAAGGAAAAGGAGGCTTCCTGGTATCTTCATACAGAGACATCCTCACTGTAAGAACAAAAGGCTGTGCTCCTCATCTTCCGCGAGAACAAGAGACAAAACATGATCTTCCATAGCTCTGTTTCAAAGGCATGGCTCCCAGGGATTGAAAGACAGCCTTGCAGTAAAAACTAGAAAGGAATCTTAAAATTACACTTCAAAAGTGCCATCACAGTCATCCAGTTCCTAGTGTAAATGTTCTCAGGGAAAGGAACTGAGAGACCCCTGCCTTAGTAAGGCCTCCGGATTCTGTGAAAGCTGAGAGAGTGGGCTAGGATGAGGGCCTGAGGCAGGAATGCATTCTGAGGAGGACATTAAGGCAGCCTTTGGGATCCAAGGAACTCAGCAGGAAAGGCAGGGAGTGTGGAAAGGAGAAAGGCAGACTGGGGATCCCAGGACTTCGTGACTCAGGTCATCTGTTAGAGACCTTCCCTCTTTCTCCATAGATTCAGATTAGGAACTACAGATGTATACGTTTAGAAGCAATAGACCAAAGAGGAACAACAAGCCTCTCTTGGGACAAAGCAGAAATCTGGCAAGTTCACAGCAGAACACAGCTGGGCAAAGGCATCATGAGCCACGCCTTATCAGCCACACTAGAAACCCCGTGACCATCGGCCAGTGGCACCACTAGCCTCACATTTGGTGACGTAGGTGGTCCTTCGGACAGCAGTGTAGCACCCACTGTCCACAGTTCTCCACCCAGCGGCAACAAATGACCCAAGCCATCGGGTGCAGGCATCAGTGTTATTTGCACATCCCAACAATTTCATTTTCCTTCTGTTACTATGGTAAAACACTGAACAGAGAGTAACTTCAGAGAGGAAAAGCTCTATTTGGCTTGCACTCCCAGGTCACAGCTGATCAGTGAGAGAGTAGAAGCCACGGAGGAACGGTGCTGGCTGGCTTGCTCTTCGGATGGACCCTTTGCCACCTGCCCAGACCACAGCACCTCCCACGGCGGAAATACCCTGTTTCATCTATTAGCCATCAATCCTCCACCCCCACCCCCACCCCCAGGGAAATCTAATCTGGGGAATTCCTTAATTGGGACTTTTTCTCCGGTGACTCCTGAAGGCATAAGGTTATTGTATAATTCAAATGCAGGTTTCTGTACCCCCACCCCAAATCTGGGTGAAATCCTGTCTAACCTTCGTATAAGCTCTGCTCTCCATTTGTCCCCCTGATATGTCAATGAAGCAGCTTACAGCCAATGGATGAGCAGGGGGCGGAATAGGGCTAGACTTCCTGCCAAGCCGCAGGAGAAGGAGCTAGAAGAGGTAGTAGGGGATTCAGCCAGGGGATTGGCCAAGGTAGAGGTCCAAGGAAGATCAGGAGGGAGGAGTTGGGGAGAGGAAAGCTGCAAAAGTGCAAGTGTAGCTGGGGTGTGTGCTGGGCGTAGGACAAAGTAGCAGAGAGGGCTAAGAACTGACTTAACTGCTCCGATCGATCGTGTTGTAAAGCCTTGCTTTATAAAAGAGTCTCAATTAGCTAAAAGAAACAGTCAAATTGACAGTTAAAGCTAGCTAGGGAGCGAACAAAGGTGCCTGCAGAAGATGGAACAGAAGACTCTGGAAGCAGAAATGTCAAGCATACTGGGGTCATGTTACAAGTGCCATAAAAAGTAAGTCATGACTGTGTGTGAGGCTCACGGAAGAGTCACCCGCGAGGGGACAGAGACACGGATCCCCACTGCCACCCTGCGCAGCCTAAACAGTTCCCCGAGAATATCGGGGCTTTTCCTAAGGCCAAATATGGATTTCTGGCTTTGATACTGAAAAGAATTTCAAGACTAACTTGAGTAATGAAGTGGAGTTGGCAATGTTGTTAGAGACGGTAACAAAGTCTAAGTGTGAGGCTTAAGAGAAAGAGCAGCACCAGAGGGCAGGGAGGCACACTCAAGACCCTGGCCGTGGGCCTCTCCAAGGGGTCACAGACATCAAATCTCAGTGTGGGGACTGTCTCAACATTAACTGTATGGACCACTCTGACGGCTCTCCTCCTTCTCCCCTCCCCGGCTTCATCAGTGGTGTTATGGGGTGCTTCTGTGGGCACACTAGATTGAATTACAATCTAATAAGTCAAAAATCAGGCTCTACCGTGTGTGGACAAGGGCATTAGTGCATGTCTTGCCCTTATAAATGAGGTTGGGGGTGTTGGAGTGAGGTCCCTAGAAAAGGTGACAAAGAGCTTCGGCAGCTGTTAAGTTTGCTGGAATTCTTCAGTGCTCCTCGGGGACTTGAAATGGATTCTACTGAGATGACAGCCTCTCCCCTCTCAAGACCCAAGTTCCTTCCTGCCACTCTATGCCTGCTTCAGAGGTGTGCCGAGAACTGCAGGCGAGGCACAGTGAGAGTTACTTCCCATAAAGCCATTTTAAATAAGATCAAGGGTCTCTTGATCTGACTCCCCAAAATGCCCTGTGTACAAAGGACTAGCAAACCAAACCAAAGCAAAGAAACAAAACAAAACAAAACAAAAAAACCTGAAGCATCGTTTTAAAAACCAGGAACGGAAACTGAGGAGACGCCTCCATCTCAAGGATTGACCTGCAATTTGGCAGAGAGGCCAAGACCTCAGACCTCTACAACACCATCACCACGGCATTTGGCACACACCACACACACACCGGGCGCCTGGTTTTCAGGGTAAATCTATTGTTTACTTTCCTTGTGAATGTGAAAAAATACCTGACAAGAAACAAGTAAGAGGAGAATGGGCATAGTTTGGCTACAATTGAAGGTGAGGGCATCCATAGTGATGGGAAAAGTCTTGGCAGCAGGGACAGGAAGAAGCTGCCTACATTGCCATCTGCAGAGACTGGGAAGGAAGTCTGGCTTGGCTTGAAAACCTCACGCCCCACCCCACACGTACCACTTCCTCAGAGAGGTTCTGCCTCTTACATGTCTGCAGCCTTCACAAACAGCAACCTCAGCTAGGGACCAAGTCTTCAAACATGTTAGCCTCCAGAAGCCGTGTCACTTTCAAACCACAGCCATTAGCCTCCCTGACAGAAGACAGGATAACCTTTTTCTCGCCCGAGAAAGGGGGGATAGGGTGGGGGGTGAGTTTTCCTCCCTTTTCGCATAAAATCCTCCTTCAGCCTTTCCTACTGTATGCTCCTTGGCAAGGTGAGTGCATGGGTCTGGGTCTCAATGTAATCCTCCCAGAGAGAACTCTCTGTACCTAGGCTAAATAATGTGAGCAAATGGAAAGGGCTAAAGCTGGGGTGGGGGTGGGGAGGCTGGGGTGGGGGTGGGGAGGCTATCCAAGCCCTGGCTTCAGAGTGACAGCAAATCGACCATCCCTCACGCCCCTGTCATATATCAGTCTGATCTCAGCCACTGACCACACCACAAGGAGTATAAGGTGGTGACGGCTGGTCCACCATGCCAGTATTTAGATGTAGTTGGATATACATCTAAATTTTTGTAACTTGTTTTCTTTCTAATTATTTAAATTCTTTACTATAACAAAAGGAAAGGAACAGCTGCCCCTAGACAAATTGCTTCAGGGAATATGTTAAATACTCATATATGCAAATCAGCAGGGACCTAATCATTTAATAATTTTATAATGACCTACAACATATGTAAGTATATTTGCACAGTGATCTACCTGTGTAACTATGTTACTGTTGGTTTCCTTTAGTTAATAGTGGTTAATTCAGGCACTTAATTTGAAAGTAATTATTTTCTGAAACCCTATCATTTTTTAGCTGTCAGTCTTTTTATTGAAGGTGAGGTTCCAGTGTTTACAATAAGCGGAAAAAAGTTAAACATTTTTACTGAATGTACCTGATGCTCATTTTGCTAAGAAACTGCTTTTGTCTCAGTTTGAGGATCTTAGAGCAGAGATTTCTGAGAAAAACATTTGAGTTTTCATTAAACCTCATTAGTTTTAGGTATGATGACAGCCAAAAGACACAGGAGACCCCAATAAGACTTCATCTCAACTCTAAAATACCTAGGTTTATTGACTGAGTTTTCTATCTAAGAATCTGCTCAGAGGCTGGGCCGGGGATGCAGCAGGTAACGTGCTTGTTATACAAACATTCCAACCTGAGCTGGGCCCTCAACACCCACAGGAAATGCCAGATGTGCAGGCCATATGCCTGTAACCTCACGGGTACGGTGAGAGGGTGGAGACTGAAGGCCTTGCCTAGCCAAATCGGTGATCTCCAGGCCAGTGATAGAGTCTGTCTCAAAATTCTCAGAAACCCAGGCCAATGGTGCCTGAATAAGTACATGGGAGTTTGTCTTCTGTCATTCACATACATGTGTGTGCATCCACGCAAACATACACAGTCAACTTGGAAAATCCTTATTCCTTTTTAAGAAATTTCCCATATTATGAAAATACGTTATATTACTGTCACTTAGTGGGTCTTGTCAAAACCTGGCTGCCTCACATGAAAGACAGACGTCTCAAAAACTGCTTAACTCTATTTAGAAGGGACTCACGGTTCACTTATACAAACGTTGGGTTTATCAGCTTGACTTTACACTTACACGGTCTAGAATCCTGACTATGCATACAAATAGTTTTCTTCCTTACTTGAAACTGCTCGATCAAACTGCAATAATGAAACTAAGATTGCAACAAGCTCTGGAATGAAATGCATATTGTCCTTGCTACACGACTCCAGGCCAGAAATAGGAGCACTTCTGATCCCCAGCTGCCAGCGAGCACAAATACAATCAGGCTAAGTGATGTCAGGAGCTGCAGAAGCCAGACCAAGCTGCTTCTCTCTGAGGTTTGCAGAGCTTGCATACACCACGACATAATGAAGAGAGGTATTCCAAAGATACTAAAAAGAAGTGAGGCGGTGGTGCCGAGTTCCTTGGCGTTCACATCTACGCACCCTGAGCCAAGCTATCCCAGAGCCTGGATCTCCTGCCTCTTCTTAATGTGCACAGCACAACAACCACCCTGAAAGAGACCTTGCCCTGAGAAGTCACTTAGGTGGGTCTGTGCTGAGCCCAGCCTCTCATCCGTCAGGAATACAAGATGTTTGCGTTTCTAATTAGGTCCCAGGAGATGCAGATGCTGCTGAGATCAGGGAACCAACTTTGGTAACTACAGTTTGAAATGTGATTTTTCTGTTCTTTGTAAGACTTATCACAGAATAGCCTGCCTGGCTAGCATAAGGGTCCACAGGAGAAATAGTAGAGCAATACTGCTGTTCTGGCCTTTCTCCTTCATGGAAAGAAAATGCCTCTCCTGCGGGACCTGTTGCTCAGCAGGTGGCTGTGTTGGGAACTTCCAACATATTTTTTCTAACGCACTAAGATTTTTATCATGAATACGTGTTGAATTTTCCTGCATGCGTTTTTTAAAACTTCCTAACATGAGCAATTGCTTTACTTTTTAAATGTAAAAGCAAATATCTCACACCATGTAATAAAGCCTATCTGATTATGATAACCTGTTTATCTACCATCTCTCTAAATGTCATCAATGATCTGCCTGTCGTTTATCTACATAGCATCTACCTATCTATCTGTCTATCTATCATCTATCTATCATCTATCTATCTATAATTTATCTGCCTATGTATCTGTCGACCTGTCTATCCACCTACTTATCTATCTATGATAGATACAATTTGGCAATAATCTACTAGTTGTTTGTTTCTTTCGTGTCTGTGTGTGTGTGTGTGTGTGTGTGTGTGTGTGTGTGTGTGTGTGCTTTCTTTTTGGAAAATGAGCATAAAACTTCCATTGAGGAGTTATTCATCATTAAACAAGAGCTTAGACACTTTATAAATAATAACAATATCCTTTTTAAATCTAAATATAATTTAAACACACCAGGCAGTGGAAGCACATGCATTTGATCCCAACACTCAAGAGGCAGAGGCAGGAGGATCTCTGTGAGTTCAAATGCAGTCTGATTTACAAAGCTAATTCCAGGACAGCTATGGCTACAGAAAGAAGCCTGTCTTGAAACTCCCCACCCTCAAACTCATAAAAACTAGCCTTATACTCTGAATTTTAGCATACTCCTTCCCCATATATCATGAAATATTTGGTGTAATGATATTTCTTCCTTAAATGTTTGCAGCAAAAAATCCAAGAAGGACATTTAGCTTGGCATTTGAATAAGGAGCTAAATAAAGTTAATACTGAATCATTAAGTTTATTTTTATCAACTCAGTTACAGAAATGTTTGCTGAAGAAAGATGGTGTCCGGGTCACCCAAGCTCTCAAACGCTTTTGTAGTATTACATTATTTTCTTAATAACTGCCCTTTCTTTTGTTATTAATGTAAGTAATTTTTATATATTGTGTATCTAGAGGTTACTGACTTTTACTGCTTTCTTTAGTTACCCAGACTTTGGCTTCATTGGTCCATTTAACCACTTTTACTTCTGCTCATTTTTGTCCGTACCTTTATTATTTCCTCACTTAAGCTACTTTTGCTCTTTCCCTTGTGTGTCTTTTTTGAGACAGGGTCTCAGTGGGTAGCCTTGCGTGGTCTCACACTTGATTTGAGACTTCCCCAGCCTGGAATTCACAGAGAACTGTGTCTTCTTCGTGTTGAGTACAGGGGTGAAGTGCACGGCCCACCCATGCTGAGGAAGCTTTTCCTAACTATTCTGACACAGAAACTAAGTTTATTGAGGCTAGCTCCTTCTCTCTTCCAGCTGTATCTACCTGCGTGTCCCCCTGGGTTCTTTAGATGCCTTCAGTAATATTGGAATGTTTTTAATGGCTTCCATTTAACAGGTTTCCTAAAAGTCTCTTTTGATAATTTTTTTGAGTCATGTGCTATTTTAAATTGAATCATTAATACTTGGGTTATTTTCAAGATAAATTATTTTACCCAGTTTAATTTTCTTGAGCTCAGAGAACAATTATTTTAAATACCCGTTCTTTTATTTTTATTTAATTTTGTTGTACATATGTGCCTTGCCTTGTTGAACTACCCTTGTATGTTTTAAGAGAATAGAAATTTGGAAATCATGGAGAAGCGTTCTAGAATTGTCAACAATCTCTTCTTGGTTAAATACGTTAGTGAAGTTTGATGGGTTGTTAATAATTTTTCCAGGCACTACAGCTTTGCTTAACTTTGCTCACATATCACATTGTCTAGTAAACAGAGATGAGCTTCCCCCTTCTTTCTGCCGTGGCTGTGTCTTTTCTCTCATCGGCTCCTGTGTGTCAACTTCTCTTCTGCTTCTATAGGTTCTAAGAGGTGACAAATATGATTTAATATTTTGTTTCTCTAAAACATCTCATCCCATAAATATTTTTAATCTACCATTCTACTTCTCTATTGATACCAGACACAGAAAACTCAAAGAAATAGCAGCCCGGGTCCATGTCTTCACTCTTTCCACTTTTCCTCTACAAGCCCTGTAATTAACCCTTGAGACCACAACACGCTGAACGCTGGTTTTCAAGGCCACCTGCAAGTTCCATGGCTCCTGACACAGAGCAGGTGTCCAGCCTTTGTCTTCTATACGTTCATTGTTTATCCTGCTTTTCCTTCTGCC
This sequence comes from Acomys percivali, assembly GCA_907169655.1. NCBI lineage: Eukaryota > Metazoa > Chordata > Mammalia > Rodentia > Muridae > Acomys > Acomys percivali. The sequence continues at coordinate 3,673,484 of OU015744.1, forward strand.
TTTCAGCTCTCCGAGACGTTCACTGACCCCTTGTGATTTCCCCTCAAGCCATCTCTGTCTCTGTCTGCTCCATTTGGACTCCACTCTCTGAGCTTAGAGCCCACTGCTGGCTCTCCTCCCTACTCCCACTCCCCTTCGAGGCGATCTGACATACTACTATTGCACTTTGCAGCCTCAAAGCACTCTTCTTTCAATACAAATAATAAGAAAATATAGAATGCTTGTCTAGCAAACAAGAACTCTTCTTTACTGTTCCCAGAACCACATGACTGTCTGCAGCGGGACACAGCACTTAGGAGGCAGAGGAAAGAGAATTTAGTTCAAGGTCATCTCCAACTACACATCAAGTTCAAGGACAACACAAGCTCCATAAACAAAGTCTTAAAAACTTAAATCAGATAACAGGTATAGTATTCCTATAATTAAAGCTTTCTAGCTGCCTCCCTTTGTCTATAAACTACAGTCTCATTCCAGCCACTGGCAGGACCGCATTGAGACTCCTTCTTCCCCATGACATGACAACCTTGTGCTTTGTTGAACCTGACAGATGTGTCTGCCTACTGATGTTCCCGCTTTTCTGCCCACTGATGTCTTCACTTCTTTTATCTCCAGTGTCGTCAACCGACTTATCCCCTCACCTCTTTAAATGTCACTTCCTTCAAGTACAAGACAAATAAACAAAAACTGGCTCCCAGCATAACCTCTAACTCTACATATGTAGCCTGGTATTTTTCCACATGCTGCTCGCCATTTGACATCCCGTACTTCTCTATTTCTTTGTGTCAAAGTTTCCTTATGACTATACTGAAGTGGATTGCATTTTACAGAAAGAGTCATTGGGGCTGTCGGGGTTAGAGTGTCATTCCTGGCAGACCTACCCAGCGAGGCTCAGCAAGCACTCCTCAGTAGGCCAACTCAACATTGAAAACAGAGAAAGGAGACTTACTGAACACCGTCATATCAGCACAAATAACAGAGAGGTCTAGTGCCTGTCCCTGACCAAGTCTGCAGTGACTGGAGGGTCAGGTTGGACAGAGGGTGATCACTGCGCACAAGTAAGCAGGCTCTGTCCAGAAGCGGGTCTGTCCATCAGTGGCCCATTATCACCGGGCTCTGTCTCCTCTTGACAAGTAGTGTGGCAAGTGATCCGAACCATGGGGTGTCTATTTCCTGGAGACAAGCTTCCTGTCTTGTTACAACACCACCTCATCATTTTCTTCCTACTGTGTGAAGACGTCTCAGGTGTTGGTGTGCATTGTCTCAGTGACCGGATAGCAGAAGGGAAGAGTGTGGTGTGGATGTCCTCTTGAAAATATCTTGGCGCCTGGCAGGAAAGTTTCAAGAGCTTTTATTTTTCTGGCCCATCACTTCATCTCAGGTTCCTGGAACAATTGTTTATTCACAATACAGCTTAATAATATCATGGGCTGTTGAGTGATGTTACCATATGTCTGTGTAAAACAGGTGCCCAGTGGATGAATGCCCCACTATCTTTCCCACACCCGTGGCCAATGCAGACTTATCTAAGCCAAAAGATGCTCTTTCTCGGGAATCATCAGAGCTCACCTCTTAGACTCTGATTTTGTAGCTGTCACAACGTGTGGAGCTGCCTCTTTCAAAAGCCAGCAGAGAGCTAGGAGCTGCCTCTTTGTAGGCTTCAGTTACAGGTGGAATTTGGCCAGGAACATAATGAAAGACAAGCACTTTGGATTACAGGAATTGCTTTCAAGCGTAGACCTGGTGAAAGTGGTCTAATCATAGTGGAGTGACAGTGAATGGAGTGTGACTCACAAACCAGGCACATTTGCAAGTAGGAAAAGCCAAGCATCTAACATGTTCTGATTAATAAATTCCTTGACAATTGCTATTGTAAGCTGTTTGCTCTGAAACACAAAGAGCTGGCAGAGACAATGTGGTAAATCAACCCACATCAATATTTATTGAGCAAATGTTTTGCAAAAGATTCTTACCTCACTGAGCCTGTTGAACATTAAGATATATCACATCATAAAAATGGAATAAATTGTCCAAACCTAAACTGTGGATTATAAATTTTCCACCTGATATTTGAGTAAACTGTCTACCTTTTTGATAAATGAACCAAAATTGTGAATATCATGTAATAAACTCTCATCTGTGGTGAAAATTTCAAGTTATTCTTAAACTTTGTATTTCATTTATTAAGAAAGAGAGAAATGCCACACATAGTAGTGCATGTCTGTGATTCCAGCCCTCAGGTAGTGTTGGATCTCTATGAGTTCAAGGCCAGCCTGGTCTACAAAATGAGTCCTGGACAGCCAACGCTACACAGAGAAACCCTGTCTTGAAAAACAGAGAGAGAGAGAGAGAGAGAGAGAGAGAGAGAGAGAGAGAG
>OU015744.1:3682372-3706992 GCA_907169655.1 Acomys percivali
AGCCAGATGGAGAAATAGGGACATGTTGGCCAAAGGGCATATAACAGTGGTCATATAAGAGCTAATGCATGTGAAAGATGCAATTCATAGTACTTTCCTGTGTGTGGAAAGCTGCTATAAGAGTAGATTTCAGATGTTTTTTGCTACAGGCATCTACAAATAAACTATATACAACAAGGGGTGTGTAAAGCAGCCTGACTCTGGTAATCATTTCACTAGGAATCTATGTATCAAAATACTGCGCTGCATAACCCTAATGAGCTCATTGGAGACCGAATGAATTTTTAGAAGAAACAAAAAAACATTGCATTAACAAAGTACAATAAGAACTATGAAAATCTAGGAACACAATTGTAAAAGATTACCTACCATTCTTGAGTTCTGCCTTTACATATACTGTATTTAGACATATTTTCTTATTGGCTATTATCGCCATGGTGCGAATTCAAAGGCGGCAGCTCATTGCTGTTAGCAACTGATCCACAGTATAAGTGACAAGGATCAGAAGCCGGAATCCAGGCTTGTCATTCAGAGGCCAACTTCCTCTCCTGGCTCCATCTGTGCTCCCTGGAGAACTCCTCTGTGAAAATCCCTGGTCTTTGTGATCCTTAAAAGGATTACTTTTGCAAAATGAGAAGCTATTACTGACTGAGAAACAGAAAAGGTTGCTCTCTTGGAGGGGGCATGACCTTGGGGACTGTTAGGAGGGTAAGTGCCTGGGCCTTTGTCTTTGAAAGGCCCAAGCTTTTCTAAGCACAAAACTCAAAGGTTGGTTACTTCCAAACTTTGCTGTCTTCCACCTGTGACAGAAGTGTGGTTTCCATGAATAGAAAGAAAGCAGTAATACTGAATATAAAAATCACTGTTTCCAGTGCAAATCACAGCAATAAGCCAAGTCAGTGGGAAGTCTGTGATGTTGAAGTTAGTGCATGATAAAAAGAGGCCAGAAACTGCTGAAAATATTTTTTTTTTCTTAAAAAGGAAAAAGGAAAGTAAGCCCTTAAGAGAAAAAATATTCTTTCATGAGAAAAAGACTTTAAACCATTTTTAATGTTCCTAGAAGAAATGTCACTTTCAAAACTCACAACAAAAACAAATACAAAATATTATTTTCCTTTAAGAGAAGAAAAGCCTTTTGCTTGGTTATTGTCATCCCCTGATGCTGTTCACATCCCACAGCTCTGGCCATACCATAATTACAGCCATCAGTCTCCAAGTGAGGGGCCTGCTTCCACCGAGCGTCTACTTATGAATTTCCTATTCATTAGCTCCATGCTTCCCATAATTAAAAAGCGTTCTCCCTACCATCTGTCAACATGATGCACATTCCAGCCTCTTCGGCAGGTCTTTTCCCAGATCTACCCTAGGATTTGTACCTGTGCCAGATGCTACTGAAGTTTTTCTAAAACATGAAGAAGCACCAGAAAAATTACACTAGGATGATTTACAGTAGCCTTTATTTAAATAAAAAGCATTTTCAGTTTATTTTGTAAGATTTATTTTATCAAGAAAGAGAATGCCTTGGAGTATGAACCTTGGGTTGAAGATGGGGCATTAATAGATGGTGAGTGACGAGGAACGTCACAGAATTGTATAGTTAGCAACACTTGCTAAAATAAAAATATCAAAAGTCTGAGCTGTTGTGTGAATTGAGGTAAACAGTATAATTTCTGATTTATTTATTATTTATTTATTTATTTATTTATTTATTTATTTTGGTTTTTCGAGACAGGGTTTCTCTGTGTAGCCCTGGCTGTTCTGGACTCACTATGTAGACCAGGCTGGCCTTGAACTCACAGCGATCCGCCTGCCTCTGTCTCCCAAGTGCTGGGATCAAATGACTCTGTGTGTGTGTGTGTGAGTGTACCAACATCCTACCGCATAAGAGAAGAAGCCCAGGAATCCCTGGAAATGCTGTGCCGTGTCTGAGGCATGGCTCATAAATACTGTTTCTCCATCACACAATTACTCCTTAGTTCAGAAAACGTTGGCTGGATCCTACGTCAAAGCACAACCTACACATCGTACAACACAAGGAGAATTTGTTGTGACAGAAGTTCTATTGGAAGACACCGTAAACATGTCTACTCAGGCCAGAGAGGGAGCCTACCACAGACCCAAGTACAAACACTGAAGTCAAATGCGGTGAACCTGTGGGCTTTGTTGGCTAGTTACAGGGTGTAAATGAGTAAGGGGCTACTTGTAGGAGCAGACTCCAAGACTGCTGCATCATCAAAACCCACCCCAGTATGAGGGACAGCTCAAAATGCCGGGATCCTGGAGCACACTGCACAGCCTGCAGGCAGCTCAGCAGTTTTGAGAGTGAAGCTTCCAGGTGACTGGGTAGGTCTGTACTTCTCCCAGGGGACGGGTAGGCTTTCAGAGTCTCTACAGACAGGCTTGGCTGAGAGTGATTCTCAGCATCTTGGCTTGTTTACTCTTAGAAATAAGTGGCCTAGAGAATCTGGTCGGTTTCAGGGACTTCCTGGAGTTGTTTACCTTCTGCGAGATGGAATGTTTCAATATTGGAGGAAACTGTTATACAACAGAATTCCTGTTCATCCAAGGCATACAGACAATGTCCCAAAGGCTGTGAAAGTCAGCACCAAAGCTTTTCTACCCCAACTCTGTGTTCCAGTATTGCTCACTGCACATCTCTCCATCAATCATTTGAAGAAGACCAATACAAATAGTTTCTCTACTGAAACCTAAGTATTCCAATACGAGCCCAGCTATAGTCTGACTTTGGACTGCCATAGGTGCAAGGAGTTATTTCAGTTAAGGTTGAAAACCAATTTAAATCCCTTAATTGCATATTAGAAAATTCACTGTGGAAAGTAATTACACTGAAAAGTCTAAATGCGACAGTTGAACAATTTACATGTGAAAATAATTTCCATTAATTACTTATTTGCTAAATATCCTGAAATGTTTTCTGAAAAGGTCATAAATTTAATGAAATGCACATTTGTCACTATACATTCTTAACACACCTGTAATAGTACCAGAGAAAACATTACAATGCTATCAATTAGTTACTTTTAAGGTAATTATTTTAGACTAGTTTGTTTTCAGAGTGATTTTTATTTATTTATTTACTTTTTTTAGACAGGGTGGAAACATGGTTTCTCTGTGTACCCTTGGCTGTCCTGAAACTCACTCTGTAGACCAGGGTGACCTCCAACTCTAGACCAGGCTGACCTCGAACTCAGAGATTCCCCCTGCCTCTGCCCACAAAGTGCTGGCATTAAAGGTGTGTGACATGATAGCCTGGCTAGTTTGATTTTTCAACAAAAACAAGAGGTCTAAATGTATTTCTTTAATGCATTCTCCCCTGTAAAGTGTCTACTTTTCATTGGAGTGACAAATTTGTTGCCATTCATGGATTTACATACCATAGTCACTGGGAGACCACACTTGCCACTGGTCTTCATTCTTATACTGAATTTCTGATGCCTTTGACCTACTGCACAAATAGAGGTATCCACCATTACAGTATCATACAGAGTTCTTCATTTCTGTGATCCATCCATTTACCCTTCTCATGCCCCCTACCTATGTGGCAAACCAGGGCCCTTTTCCTTTCTTTATAATCTATCTTTTCGAGAATGCCATTGTACTAGTTAGACTTTCATCACTATGTTTAAATAGATGAGGCAATTTAAATAAGGTTACTTACACAGTTTTTAAAAGCTGAACAATTATGTTTGCCCTATTGATTTGGGCCCACAGAGAGACAGAATACCATGGTGACAGAAACCTGGGGCACAGCCCATTTACTTTGTGGTAGACAGGACTCAGGTAATGCCTACATGGGACAAGTTGTAGTCCTAGGAACAAAGCCTCCATGATAACACCGTCCAGTGAGGCATCCCTTGCCTTCTCACCACCTCCTAATGATGTAATCATATTATGAATACATCAAGAAATTAATCTACTGATTAGGCCGGAGCTCTAAGGAGGCAATCGTTTGCACAAACATAGCAACTGGCAACTATAACCTTAAAATATGACCCACAGAAGGGCACTGCATAGCCAAAGCACAATAGGAAAATAGCTGGAATAGTAAACATGTTTTGTTGTTCTTTTATTTAATAAGATTCACTCAAGGTTCCTGTTGCTTGATGACTTGGGAGCTCATTTCCCTTGAGCACTGAACTGCGTCTCATTGTCCGAATTCTCTATAGAGAATGTTTATTCATCACCCAAACAGAAACAAGGACACTTATAGATTCACCTGCAATGTTTTCATGTGGACCTTTGTCATCTTATTAGTCTTCTTCTTCCTCCTCCTCCTCCTCCTCCTCCTCCTCCTCCTCCTCTCCTTCCTCTTCTTGTCCTCCCCCTCCCTCTCTCTCCCTCTTTCTCCTTCTCTGCTCTCTCCTCCCCCTCCCTCTCTGTCTCCTTCTTTTTGGTAAATACTGAAGATCATGATATACCAACTCTATCTGGACAGGAGACGTAGCTTTCTGACAAACCTTTGAGCTACCCCCCAGCATGCTTACCTTCCCAGGAGCAGTGACCCGGGGCTCCTGTGTGTGTGCCCCATCCTTGCCAGGATTTGATATTGTCCATGTACTGGATTCTAATATTTCCAACAGATGCACTGTGGTGTCTGTTTGCTTTATGTCTTATTTATCAAGTGGCGTTGGAAGTGAGGCAGCTTCCCATATGTTTATTACGCACTTGTGTATCTTCTTTTGTGAGGAATAAAATTTTGGTTCCATCTATAACTAAGTCTCTTTCTGTTTAGTTTTCAGATTTATTCTTCAGTGTATTGGTAACTGATTTTTTCCCTTAGATGTGTTTTATGAAAATATTATTTTCTGCTTTCTAACATCTCATTATTTTAACATTATTCACTGTTTGTTTGTTTTTTGTTTTTCATTTTTTGAGACAAGGTTTCTCTGTGTAACAGCTCTGACTGTCCTCCTGGATCAGGCCAACTTCAAAATCAGAGAGATTAGCCTGTTTATGCCTCCCAAATTCTGGTATTAAAAGTATGTGCTGGGCCAGGCATGGTGGCGCTGTCTTTAATCCCAGCACTTGGGCAGGCAGAGGCAGGCAGATCACTGTGAGTTCAAGGCCAGCCTGTCCTACAAAGTGAGTCCAGAACAGCCAAGGCTACACAGAGAAACCCTGTCTCAAAAAAACAAAAAAAGAAAAAAAAAAGTGTGCCACCACCACTCGGATAATATCATTCAGTTTTAATGAAGTCCAGCTTGTCATTTTTTAATAAATCTTGTTCTTAGTATTTTGTCTGAAAGCTCAACCACCACATCCATGGTTCTCATTCATTATTTTGTAGAGAGATTTTTTAACACTTAAATATGATACATTTTGAGCAATTTTTAAAAATAAAATGGCTAAAACGTGTCTAGATTCAGATTTTCTATGAAAATGTCCTGTTGTAGCTGCACTATCTGCTGGGCAGGAGGATGCGGGAGGCAGGGAGAATTACTTTCCTTCTGTTGCTTTTCACCCTACATCAAAAGAGTTGAATAAGATGATGTGGATCAATTTCTGGCTTCTCAATTTAATTCTGTTTACCTACTTATCTTTTATCACTAACACTAAACACTGCTGATTATTTGAGCTTTATTATAATAAGTCTTAGAGTTAGTTGACATCAACCATTCTTTGTTTTCTTTTCCAATATTACGTTAGTGTTCTGGGTCTTGACCCAATCCATACTATTAAATAGGTTTTTGCAGACTGTATTATAACTTGTTGGGATTTACTTAATGGGATACTGTGATGTCAATACTCATTGTCAACTTGGCTCTATTGGAACCATCTAGGAGATACAGTTTTGACATCATTTATGAGAGTGAAGATAGGAGAGACATCTTTAATATGGATGGCACCCATGAATGAGCTGGGACAAAGGAGAGGGTGAGGGGACCACAGCAGTCACACTCTTTGGTTCCTGCTGGCTGCTGAAGTGTGACCAGCTGTGTAGGCTCAGTTTTCTTAACCATTATAGTTTGTTATAGACTTACAAACCAAGAATACCTCACTTACAACCGGATTAGCCTAAAGACTAGGAAAAGGAGATTAAAGAACACAATAATGAAACCTGAAGGATATCAGTTCCGAGGAACGATTCTCCTGGAGTGGTCAGCAGGATTTCTTCTGCTGGAACCTGGAGCAACCAGAACCCCGAAGCCTTCCCTCAAGCGGTTCTCTCTAGGAGCATCTTGAAGTGGAGCAATGAACAGGCAAAACTATCCCAAGTCTCTCCAAAAAGCCCGCTCTCCTGTTTTGGGCTCATATATATAGCTTCTCCCAGAGTCAGTCCACGGATGTGTTTCAGCTGGGCACAATCAAGCTCCCGATTCGATGGTTCATCTTCTGGTGGATCAACATCACCTGTTCTCTCACAAGCCCGCTCCTCATACCACTCTTGAGATCATAACAAAAAACATGTTTATCTCTCCTTCAAGCTGCCTCGCGCTCAGCCACTGTCTCTGTCTGTCCTCCAACCGGAAACCAAACTTTAAATTACCTACATAAGAAAATTTGTCACCATAATAGAAGAAGCAGCTAAGTATTTTGAGACTGTTTAAAATGTACAGACCAAGACTTGAATAAGTGGTACCTTGAAGATCCGTTCTTTATACCATGAGCATGGACGATTTCCCCATTTATTTAGTTCTTTGATTTATTTCATCAATTTTTTTTAGTCTCCTTCATATACAACCCACATGGATTTAATTAGATTTACGTAGAAGTTTTGTACTTTGGGAATATCATTATACATACAGTACATTTTTATTACTCTTAAAAATAATTATACTTTATGTTTTTAAGGCATTGATAATAAATTATATCAAAGACATAAGCTATAATGGAGCATATGTCAAAGTGTTAAAACTTAGATTGAGGGGGCTGGAGAGATGGCTCAGTGGTTAAGAGCACTGGCTGCTCTTCCAGCGGTCCTGAGTTCAATTCCCAGCAACCACATGGTGGCTCACAGCCATCTATAATGTGATCTGATGCCCTCTTCTGGCATACAGGCAAAGCACTGTATAAATAATACTAATAATACTAATAAATAAATAATTTATTTTTAAAAAAAGATTTAAAAACAGCCTGAGAAGAATAGATGTTTATAGGATTCTAGCCTCCTCCTCCTTCTCCTTCTTCTCTTCTTTTATTTAGAAAATATATTTTTTCAACTTCTTTCTGTTTTAATTCATATTTTAGAATTTTTTATGTCTATACAAAGAGATATGATCATATCCACTTCTCCTCCCCTTCCATCCAAATGGCCCTCAAATTATCTCTTTTCAAATTTAATCTCCTCTTCTTCCTATGCCTTTTAAAATAACCTACTAAGTTCAGTTAGTGTTGCTGATACATGCATGGGATAGGCCCATCCGCTGGAACATGCAAAACCCACCAGTGGCCACAGCCTCAAAAACGAGTGATTCTCTCTTCCCCAGTAACAATCAATCAACTGTAAACCCCTCGGCAGGGGAAGAGGCCTCAACAGCTCCTCTTTCATCCATGCTAGGATTTTGCCTGGCTGGATCTCCTGCAGACCCTCTGTAGGTACGCACAGCTCAGTCACTATGCAATCATGTGTGCAATAGCCATTCTGTGTCCAGAACACAGCGTTTAGCAACACTTTTCCCTATGTCCTTATTTTTACTTACTCATCAGTAGTATTATACAGGAAAATAATTGGCTTTTATATGTTACAATTTATCCTTTATTTGGGGGTATTTGCTTACTAGATACAGCATTTTTGCTGTGGTTTCTACTGTTTTAAATCTTTTTTAAAAATTTGTGTGTAAGTGATCATAACACCTGCAACCAATGGCAGTTATTGTTTCCAATGTATTGTTGTCATAATTTTTCAGTTAGGAATTTTAGAAGTGTAGTCAAATGCTAACACTCAGTTATTACCACAGCTCTGCCTGTTTCCATTTCCCATGTCTGAATTTCTCACTCAGTCTGTGTTTTACAAACTTGACTATATTCATTCAAACCATCTTGTGAATCTGCTATTGTGTTACCCTCTCTCTTCTCAAAATTCATATGCTAAAAACTAGTCTCCAATACAATGGTACTTTGTGATATGATGAATGAGTGAAGAGCCTTCCTGAATGACAGTAGTGCTGATTTAAATGACAACAGTGATTTGGCCATACCCTCCTACCATGCAAGGGACACAGATATATCAAGGAGAGATTTTCTGTGGATTAGCCAATATGCCCTCAACAGACACTACATTTGCCAGGATCTTGACCTTGAGTTTCATCTCTAGAGCTGTTGGAGTAGGTGTCACCTTATTGGAGAAAGTGTGTCACTGGGCTATGAGGCTCTCTCCTTACCTGCTGCCTGCTGATCCTACATAGAACTTTCAGCTCCTCCTCTAGCACCATGTCTCCTTCCATGATGACAATGGACTGCAGCTCTGAAGTGTTAGCAAGTCCCAGTGTAATATTTTCCTATATAAGCATTACATTGTCATGGTCCCGGAGTCTTCACACAATAGAACACCTACTAATGTAACCTGTGATCCTCACAGTTGAGAGGTAGTGTCAGAGGGAGCAAGCATACAAGGGCAGCTTCTACTAAACTGTGAGACTGAGGCAGACTGAGTCACATGGTACCCTGTCTCTAACTAAGTAAAACGAAATAAAGCTATCATTGTTTTCTATCTTCAACTCTCACCCCTGGCTAAGATCAAAGCACTGCTTTAACCAGAAACACTGCACAAGTAATGTCACAAATTTGGACAAGGAAGTATACTGACCACCCTATTGAATCTCCCTAAGTAAATGATTTTCAAGGCGTGGTGACAGAGATCGCCGGAGAATTAGTTAGGAGTTCAATATTGTGGCACTTTCTAGACTTACGGCTTCCCTGCATCTGGGGATAAACTCTGCAATCTAATCTCCAGCAAATTTTCCAAGTGCATCTCAAGCGGCTGTGAGCATCACTGGCCTAGGTAGCACGCCCAATGCCCTGCAGTAAATTTATTTCCTCTGCTCAACACTCTAAGCTCTCTGCTCCTTTGTGTCCTAATATCTCTAGCGTTCCTCACAGTACACAATCTATCCCCTGATCCCATCATGAAGGAGTCACTTTTACGCACTCAACTGACTGGTGTCCTATCTAGCATTCTCCTTTCACTAGCTTGGTCTCTATATGTCCCAGGGACAGGACATATGGAAGGTGGGGTATGTGGCAGTGCTCTCAATGACATGTGTACCAAAACAGGCCTAGACCCAGCACTTATCTGGCTCCTTGAAGCTGATATTGTACCCATCATTTTTTGTTTGTCATCCATGGTAGGCACAATAATAACCTGTACTATACCAACTGTGTTCTTTGAAACATACCCTTGACATCAAAATGTTCATTTTCTCAATGGCAAACTTATTTATCATTTCAAAAGTATATAAGCATCTCTGTACGAGATTTCAATGTGCGCATGCATGCTTATGTGTGTCTCTGAAAGTCTAATAGTCATAGATGTCACATATTACACTCAAAAAATTGTTCCATCTCCATCTGTCTGCACTTTGTATGCCATGTTTATTTCTACCTACTCTGTTCCACACTTATGAACTGGAATATGAATCTCATATAAATAAAAATATAGTCATGAAATATGACATAAAACATGATCATGAATATTCTTACCGTTGTTTATGGAGCTCTTTGTGAAGCACAGATGGCATCACGGTATCACACAGTTCGAGAACCATGTGAACACTGTTGTGTTTGGATCTTACATCCAATCACTTTTCCTGGAGCTGCAGCTCATCCATCCTGCTGCATATTAGAATTATTGTTCATCCTTGTGCTTCAAGATGCACTCTGCTTACCATGCCGCTCCCTTGCTCTTACATGTACAATTTTTCCTTAATATTACCATATGGTAGAAGTGACTGGAACTGGAAGAAAATATAATTGTAAATGTAAGTTATTTTAGTATTTATATTTGAATAATTATATGATGAACACACTGTTTCTGTGATAATTTTTTTAAATACAACTGTCAGTAAGAGTATTTTCCTGGGCTTTAACACAGTGTGGCACACTATATGTGTCAACTTATAAAATGCATGTTTTAGCCTCTTTATTATATATCTTTATGATTTCCTATCAATGTTTATATTTTTGTGATACCAATAACATGGTTAGTTAAATTTTACTATTCCATTGAAAAGGCAGTAGCTGCAGCTCTCGTGAGTGACTTTGCATTAGTTATAGTTAAGACTAAGATATGCTTCTGTTCAGCTGGACCCAGTGCCCCCTTGCCTACTGTAGTACTTAGAACTTCTGGAAGTTATGGCTGACACAAAACAAATGACCCGCGTGGATCCTCTGCTCTCAGCAGATGACGTGTAGCTCTGCACAGTCAGGGTCTACTTCAAGGACTGAGAAGGGACAAGAAAGAGGGCTCTGCTGACCTGGAACCCGACGAACAGCTTCAGGGAAGATGGACACGAGCAACGGCTGGACATTTGGTGGCCTAAACATAAAATGTAATATGGTGTGGGGGAAACTGCACTCTGTCCACCTAAAATACCATTGCCCCTGCCTATTCATGGCAAAATATAAATGGGCATTCCTTTATGAAACAAAAAGTCACACTCTTTATAATCATTGAGGTCATCAAAAGAGAAGAAAAATATCAGAAAGATAACAGGCAAGAGCCAGTCTTTGGAGACTGAGAACATTAAACACAGTGTGGGATTCTGGGATAGAAAACCAGGATGAAGTAAATCTTTTAAAAAAATGAATGAACAGTGAATATTTCATTAAAGTAAATATCAACTTCAGTTTGTTATTTGTAGCAAATATACCCAGGTATGATACAAATTATGGGAAAACTGTAGATATATTGGGATTCTCTAGTGCCTTTATCTTCATAATGTTTCTGTAGATCTATTACTATCATAAAGGTAATTTTTTAAAAGCTAAACTTATATAACGCAAAACAAAGAAGAATCTAACCGTATGAGTGCTGCTCATTAGACAAAGGGAAATGAAGAGGCATTACCCCTTATTTCGTGACCTCCCCTTAAAGGGAGCCCTGGTGGCACTCAAAGAAAGAATAGGCAGACTACCAAGATGAGACTTGTTAGCCTGCGACCATAAAGTGGGGGAGGAGATCCTCCTTAGACATGGACCTAAGGGAGGACAATAGGATGTGGGTGGGAGGGTAGGAGACAGGGGAGGATACGAGTGATGGGAGAACAATTGAGTTGTAATCTGAATAAATTAATAAAATATAAAAATAAATAGATAAAAAGATTTGCTGGAACAATCATATTGGTTCTAGCTAAAACAGCTGCCCCCCCCTCCCAATAAGTGATCTAGATGTCTCAGAACAAATTACTCAGAGGAAGTTCTGATGTCAGACAAAAAGCATAAGAAGTCCTAAAATAGATGGAAAATAAATGATTCAAGAATCCTCTGGACATGTGTCACTATTGTCCTGTGGACACCTTGATATGAAAATGAAAACAGAACAATCTAAGGAAAGGCTTGAATGTGTAGAATACTAGTGAAAGAATTGTATAGTGTTCTCACAGTAAGAGCTCAAGACGAAACAATAAGTCACACATGATCAATGAAACAAGCGTTATCTGACATGCTTACTATATGACTGCATGTTTACTGTCATGTAAACATGACATCCAATTATAACCAACCACTCAGGGATTCACAACAAAAACACTTGTGCAAAACATAGATGTTTTTTTAGATTCTGACTCACCTCATTCAAAACAGCTGTTATCAATAACACAAAGGCCAACAAATGCTGATGAGGTTGTGAAAAAAAAAAAAAAAAAAAAAAAAAAAAGGAAGAAGTTGCTTTGCCCTGCTGGTGGGAATGTAGAATGCTGTAGCCAAAAATGGAAATCAACATGAAGGCTTTTCAACACAATGAAAATAGGATTACCAGATTTAACGTCTCTCATCTATACACAGAAAGACTCTTAAGTCCTTGCACAAAGATACTGTGCATCACTGTTTACCACTGCAGTATTCATAATAGTTATAATAGAAATTAGCCCAGAGGCTGATCAACAGATTAAGTCATTAAATGTCCCCCCTCTCTTACCCCGTGTGTGCGTGTGTGGTGTGTGTGTGTGTGTGTGTGTGTGTGTGTGTGTGTGTGTGTGTGTGTATGAGAGAGAGAAAGAAGGGAAGAAGAGAGAGTTGTGAAGCTAGAAGAAATGGACTTTATGGAGGAAGCCAAATAATACAAGAACATACTTGGTATGAAAACAGAAGTCGGGATTGGATGAGACAGATATGGGGGAGGAGGGGGAAATGGTGATCAAAAGGAACTAAATATGTATGCGGACATCACGGTGAAACCCTTCATGTTGCATGCTAATTTTTAAAAACTTAAAATGTTATTGTGGAGGCTGTGTATAAAATGAGAAATCTATAACAAGATGACTTTTAATTGCTCATGTGCTTATAATATATTACAAATACAATCCATATATAATTTTACTCACCAGTATGAAATGTTTTTCAGATAACCTTACATAACCCGTCACAAACACTGTCACTTCATTCTCATCCTTTTACAGAACCTGAATGGCAGTATTTACCTTACAAGTTGGGAATGGCCCCATGCAAACAAGTCTCACAGAGCAGAACATTACTTCATTTTTTAAAATTCCATTTATTAATTGTTGACCTTAAGGCCTGGGCTGTTGGTGTTCTGTTCTGGAAGTTGTCTCCTGTGCCAATGTGTTTCAGGCTCTTCCCTACTTTTTCTTCTAACTGATTTAGTGTCTCTGGTTTTATGTTAAGTTCTTTAATCCACTTCGATTTGAGTTTTGTACATGGTGACAAACATGGGTCTAACTGCATTTTTCTTCATGTAGACATCCGGTTAGACCAGCACCGTTTTTTGAAGATGCTATCCTTTTTCCATTGAATAGATTTATCTTCTTTGTCAAAAATCAAGTGACCATATGTGTGTGGATTCATTTCTGGGTCTTCAATTTGATTCCATTGAGCAACAAGTGACACCACATGCTGGCAAGGATGTGGAGAAAGAGTAACACTCCTTCATTGCTGGTGGGAATGCAAACTTGTACAACCACGTTGGAAATCTATCTGGTGCTTTCTCAGAAAACTGGGAATAGGGCTTCCTCAAGACCCAGCTATTCCATTCCTTGAAATATATCCAGAAAACACTCCAGCACACAACAAGAACATATGCTCAACCATGTTCATAGTAGCCTTATTCATAATAGCTAGAACATGGAAATAGCCTAAGTGTCCCTCAGCAGAAGAATGGATAAAGAAACTGTGGTACATTTACACTATGGAATACTACTCAGCTATAAAAAACAAGGAATTCCTGAAATTTGTGGACAAATGGATTGAACTAGAAATTATCATATCGAGTTAGTTAATCCAGAAGCAGAAAGACTCACATGATATATACTCATTTATAATTGGGAACTAGTCCAAAAGACATGTCCCATGAAAGTCTCCAGTTACCAGGAGATTGGGATAGATGTGAGGACATCCTACTGGCACTCTAGATAAGAGGACTATAGGAGATGGGAAAATAGAAGGATCCAGAGGGTCCTAGAAACTGCCCAAGCCAAAAGAAAGCTTGCAGACACTTTCTTGTATTTTGATTTATACAATATTTAAATGTGAGTTATAACCCTGTGATATTACCACTCCTGAAAACTACGTATGGTGTGTTCACCCGTCCTCCACTTCACTGATGGAGAAAAACATCCCAAGCTTCATGAAAGCTATATACAGTCACAGCCTTTCTATTAGACAGTCAATGAAGTAACTGAAGCTGTCAAAATGAATGGATAGAGAACATACCAATACAACACAGGTGGTGGAGCAACTGGGATTGTATCACAGTAGGAAAAAATGTGTCAGGTTACTCATTTCTATACTGGTAAAAATAGTGAAAGTAAAAGTAATATCCCATGGCTGTTATAAATTTTCCTCGTGAAATAATTGTCATACAGTCATTTGTGTACTTAATGTCTTTGCATTTGAGGAAAGATTAGAGGTACTAATGATTTCAAAATTTACTCATTTTTGTCAAATGTCATTTGCTTTCCTGTTACAGTAACATTTTCTACTCTGAATGCTTTTGTCTCTTTGAAACTTCATGTAAAACTTATGGCTTATAGTCATTGGCATACTGGTGAGACATTAGGTGTGCTGTAGAAAAGTCACAGTTCTCCTGACCAGCTAGGTAAAGGAGGCACTTAAGATGTGGGTAACATGGGCTAGCCACCCCCATTTTATTTGAACCCCGCCCAGTATTTCAAAATAACCAGGGATATAATGTGACTTCTTAGTATGGCTTGGTCTCTCCAGAAGAACCAATCAATATAGTGTATTGATTTATACGCAGTCCTGACCAGGCTATAGTCAGGATGCTAAAGTATGTGTGAGAAGGACATGCCAGTTGGTTCGTTTTGCTTCTAACCAGATGCCTGGCTGAAGTAAACTAAGGAAGAAAAAATTTACTTTAGCTCACACTACAAGAGATTTCAGTCTGCAGTGCTTGGCCCCATTGGCATCAAGCCTAGAGTTAGTACAATACCACGGCAACAGAATTCTGTGGCTGCAGAGGCTGTGCATGGCTTACACACTGTGGCTCTCAGCATTCATAATGCTTCAGCCCCTTAAGACAGTTCCTTGTGTGGTGATGACCCCCAACATGAAATTATTTAGTTACTACTTTATAACAGTATTTTTCCTACTGTTATATATTGTAATGTAAGTATCTGAAATGCAAGATATCTGATATGTGACAAGAGAAGGAGAGAAGAGAAGAGAGGAAAGCATGCAGTCTACTCTTGGACCTGACCTGTGGTGTCCAATGGGCTCCATTTTTAAAGTTTCCAAAACATCCAAAACCAGCACAAGCAAACAGAGAGCAAACATCCAACCCAAAGCCTATGGTGGACATTCCACATTCAGAGTGTAACAGACTTTGATCCTGTGCCTTTGTGCCAATTCTAGAGAAATGCAACAAATAATTTCCTTTCACCAGAACTTCCAGGGTCTTGTGTCTACATATCTCACAATGTTTTCAGGGTTTGTTATCAGAGAGCCTGCACAAGTTTTGTAAGGGAGAAAATTTAGAAAAGACATCAAGGATTTAAGAAGTGTTCTGAATTTAGGCATGAATTTTCTTTAAATTACTTCTTGAGATTTAAGCAATACGTAATTATTTATTTTCTTAATGCTTGTGAGGGGAAGAAAAAGGCAGAAATGGAGAGTAAAGCGTAGGTTTTAGAAGGTAGGGCTCCCAGGAGTGGTCCTGGCTGTGACGTCAGGGATATACTCTCCACACCAAAATTAATGTCATCAGGATGTACAGTACAACAAGAACTGAAAAATGAAAACGGAGACATAACATTTTCCTTTTCAACTTTCCATAGCTTAAAAATGCTAACAAGGCAGGCAATAAATGGGACGCCAAGATGAGTGTCATTCTTTCCCTTGTATAGACATATTTGTGAAAGAACATCTTGTAACTAATATCTATAAAACAAAAGAAATAAGGTGCTGAAATATATTTTTCTGTGATATGTTTGTTTTGAATATTTTAATGAACATAAGCTTATTGTATTTTTCTTTTTATACATATATTCATTTTATATTGCTCACATTCATTTCCGTTTTCTTCCTTCATCCTCTCGTTCTTCCTCCCTCTGGTCTCCTTCCTCTGTCCAGCCCCTCTGCCTTCATCTCTCTCTCTCTTCTCTCTTCTCTCTCTCCCCCTGCCCCCTCCCTCTCACCGTCCCTCCCTTCCTCGCTACCTCTCCTGTGTGTGTGTGTGTGTGTGTGTGTGTGTGTGTGTGTGTGTGTAAATGTACATTTCTTAAAGGCAAAAATTTATACCATCTGAAAAGAATTCAGTGTGTAATTAAAGTTTAGAGTTTTAATATGAGAAAATCATACAGTTTATTTTAAGATTGTAAAGATTACTATCAATCAATCCAATGATATAAAAACAATTTACAAATTAGATAATATACCATACGCTTCTTCTAGTTTCTCCTCTCCTAATCATCTGTATTAATGTTTTTTGAGAGATATTGATGCTAAACTACTGGAACAATTTTTGAAGTTCAAAGAAGTTTCCAACCACGTTGATTAATGATATATGTCCTGAGCTCTGATGTAAAACAGAAATATAAATAAGTTCAGTAATAAAATATTTTCATGAGAGAAGTTTATCAGAAACACGTTCACTCCTATGTGTACCAGAAAAAAAATATGTGTGTGTATGTGTGTGTATGTGTATGTGTGTGTGTGTGTGTGTGTGTGTGTGTGTGTGTGTTCCTATTCTAATTAAAATGTAGATTGACAGAGATGGGTCACTTAGTTCACTCTTGTGTTCACAGTAGGATGTTTATACTATATTAAAAATCTGAATAAATTTTTCATTGATATGAAAACTTTATTTTTACATTGACAGAAAATTTTATTTACCATGGGGAACATGTTTTAAAGTGCACACTCAGTGCACAATGACTGCAGCTAATTGGCATGTGCATTGCCTCACAGAGTTGTCCCCAGGATAAGGGCACCACAGCTAACAGTCTCCCTCCTAGTACAGGATTTGCACTTCATAATGTAGCATTCCCAGAGTGCACTGTCTAATTTAGTCTGGCTTCATGTAGATAGCTTTACATCC
Organism: Acomys percivali; assembly: GCA_907169655.1. Classification (NCBI taxonomy): domain Eukaryota; kingdom Metazoa; phylum Chordata; class Mammalia; order Rodentia; family Muridae; genus Acomys; species Acomys percivali. Next base: position 3,699,063 of record OU015744.1, read on the forward strand.
TTTACAGGTCCTGAAGCAAGAAAGCACTTTGCTGTCTACACATCCATCCCTAGTCCAAACAGGAATTAAATCATAAGCCAGGACCACTGTCTCCCATCTCCCCTCTGTCCTCAGCTCCACTTGCTCAATGCTCCCTTAGGAGATACGGACAAATGTCCGTATAGCCAAATAGGACCACGGCAACAGGCCAAACAACGATTCCACTCACGTCAAATGCAGCAAACCAGTGAGGGTACTAGGGTTCTGTTCGGGAGCGTGACTACTCCAGGGCATCCTGGCATCACTGAGCACACATGACAACTCCAAAAGCTGCAGTACGCACAGGCAGCCGGCCAGCCAGCGTCTCCTCCCCATGACTGCCAATCTAACCTTGGTAGGAGCTCTGAGGAACTTGTTTCCTTAGGTCATCCATAGCCTTTTGAGGTTGTTTTGGTTTGTTTTCATTTCTTGGTCTTATAAGCCTACTGTCTCCATCCAAAAGAAAATATTTCAATTTGAAAAAAATAAGCACACAGCATTCTCCTCCTTCTTCCAGCCCTGAAATTCTTTCTGTCTACTATTGTTTCCCTATCTCAGAGACTTAGAGGCAACAGTATAGGTGTCAACAAAGGAAGCTATAAATTTCTATAATAAAACTATAAGATACATAAAGAAAAATATAGACTATATTAAAATATGTATTAGCATGATAAATATTGTAAAACTCACCATATTAAAAAAATAATATAAAAATTTAGTGCAATCCACACCAAAATTCCAATGATCTTCATTACAGAAATATATATATACATATACATATACATATATGTGTATATATACATATATGTATATATATGTATATATATATATATATATATATAATTAAAAGTCAGAAGCAAACAGTAACAACCTCCAAAAGCTAAAGACACCCTGAGCAATGTAAGTAGTGCTAGAGATGTGATAATACCAGGTCCCAAACAGTACTCCACAAACCAATAACAAAGACAGGACTGACACAAATACTCACAGGCCGACGGAATGAACAAGATCACTTTTATACTTAGTCACCTAGCTACAGCACTCTGATGCGGACAAAGGTACTAAAACCATAAGTGGGAAAAGAGACAAGCCTGTAATGCAGACTGCTGCTGAAACTGCGTGTCTACATGCAGAAGCCTGGAACCAGATCACGTGCTCCCACTCTGTACAAAAACCAACTCAAAATGGGTCAGGGACTTTATTATAACACTTGGCATTTGGAAGCTTCTGAAGGCAAACATGTCATGGTTTAGGCATCAGCGAAACCTCCCCCAAAAGTGTCAGGAAATACAAGCAAGGCCTGATGAGTGGGATTTCGTCACATTGAAAACCCTCTGAACAACAACAGGTAAAGAGGCAGCATGCAGAATAAGGAGCTTTGGTCACACGCCCGTCTGGTGGACACTTGAAGTAAACATGTAACTTTTCCATTGTGTTTTATATTTTATAATTTATGTGTGAATATCCATACATTTCACCTGGAAAATATTCTCCTAAAATAAATTGTTTTTAGGGGGTGCTAGGAATTTATTTCAGTAGTACAGGATTTGCATAGACAGCATGGAGCCATAGATTTAAACCTTACATTTCATCCAAATAATGATAGTAAACAGTTAATAAAATTAATTTATTTAAAAATTAAAAGTAGAATAAATTGTATTTATAAGCTATTTGGATTTGAGTTATACAGAGAACATTTAACAATTAGTTAGAATATAAAAATAATATTATAGGCAGCATATATCTGCTTAATTGTTCTTTTCATTTATAAACATCTTACATGTTATAAATGCTTCTAATCTACAAATTATGAGTTCCTCATCTTTTATAAATATTCAAACCTAGGGATGGGATTACTATTGAATCTGTAAGATTTTTTTACGTCACAAAAGAAATAGGCCACTTGTAAATTTCCTCTAAAAATCACACTTTTAATTCTGTGAATAGAGTCCACTGATGTGGGGGCATAATGCAAAATAGAAATTCACTACAATACTAAACATCCATGCCCTTTTGTCATTTGACTGTGAGGTATACCTCACAGGCTCAAGTGCTTAAACACTTTGTGTCCAGAAGGTGGCGCTGGTTTGAAAGGCTGCCTTCTTAATTTCTTGTCTACTGCTGTGAAGAGACACCATAGCCAAGGCAACTTATAGAAGAAAACATTTAATTCAGGGTTTGATCACAGCTTCAGATGGTGAGTGTATGATTATCATGGCAGAAAGCCTGGCCGCAGGTAGGCAAGCATGCTACTTGAAGCTGTAGCTGAGAGCTTGAACCGTGATCCTCAGGCAGGAGGCAGAGAAAAAAAGAGCCCGAAAGGGCCTGGCACGGGCTTTTGAAGCCTCAATGCAAAGCCCACCCTCAGTGGCACTCCTCTTAACCCTTTCTGAACAGTACACCAACTGGAAACCAGACATTCTCGGTCCCCTGGGTGGGGGTGGCACTGTCATCCACACTGCCACAGGTGTGGGAGTACTGGGAGGTAGTTTCTCACCCTGATCCCTCCCGGAACTTGTGCCAACAGCCCACTCACAGCCCCACCACGCTGCCTTCCCCACCATAGTGGAGTGACTCTTCTTGAATTTAAGCTTGGCTTTCGGGGAGGGCTGGTATTTGGTCACAGAAACAAGAAAAGCAACTACCAAACCTTTGAAGAATAACAAAGTGCGTGGAATTTCTTCCTGTTTCCTATTTTCATAGAGAAGTGAGATGATTTTTTTTTTTTTTTTTTGGTGCCACATCATTTACTACCCGATCCGTTTGTTATTAGGTTTCATAAAATGCAATCTTAATCTTGTTTCCTCTGTCTGCTTATGTTAGCCTTTTGAAGAATTAAATAGGGGTTGCTTTCTTTTCTTGTTGCCTGGCAATTTCCAGACCATGTTAGGAGGCATCCCATCTAATTGGGAAGGATTTATTGATATGAGTGTAATATGCAATAAACTTTACAGCTCAAAATAAAACAAAGAATTACCATATGTGGGACAATAAACTTAGGCTTCTTGTGTCTGTGACCTTTATTTTAAACAGTTTTAATTTCAATTTGAAAAGTTAGGCAATATTATCTTATTTGAAAAAAAATATCCAATGATAGACACAGTCTTGGAGATTTTATTAATATGATCGATGCAATTTGTGGCTAGTTGACATTACTTAAATATTGTCATATTAGAGACTAATTCCTAAGATTATTTGTTTAAAGATATCACCTCAAACTGAACATTACCGAGTATCCAATCCTTTATCCCTTCTTCTGTTTCCTAATGTTCATCACATATTTTGTGTAATGTGTTGGTGCTTTCAGCTGTAACCTTTGCTTCCTCCGTGGCTCACTCTCCTGGGAATATCACATTCTCACTCTTCATCAGACAGTGGCTGGGGAAGTGCTACCTGAACACAGAGGCTCCTAGCACATTGGCCCAGCTGTCACCAGAACTTAAGGCTTATGCATCGAACTAAGGCTGTGGGAAATAAGTTGTATGTGGCGAGACCATAGTTAACTTCATGGAAATTGTAAAAGATACCTGGAAGATTGGCACATTACCTATAAAATCTTTAAAGGACTGTTATTTGGTTTGGAAAGTTTCACAATATTAAGTTAATGTTATTGTCAAAGTAATAATGTGACAATTTTATTAATGTTATAATTTTATATCATACTTAACTTTCTTGGTTGAGTGTTGAAAATTAAATCTAGTTGTCTTTCTTTTGTAATTACAATGATTTTTAATTTTGTATCCAGAATAGATTTATAAGATTGTTTTTACATTTTAGAAATTTATTTCAATGTAACTATATGCATAAGAAATAGACTCATATTGGTAAATAGAATGCAATTATGTTTAACTAACCGTACACAATCTTGACCAGACATTTGGTCTTTTTTATAGTCCAATGAAAATAAAAGGTGTTTTAAGAAAAGCAGTGAATAGGTCCTTACAAACACCCACATGCCCACACACTAAACAGATAAATGCAATTAAAAGTTATTTTGGAAAAAGAAAAGGCGACCTGATAAATGGCCCATAGATGGCTCAGTATGTAAAAGCATGTATTGGACTCCAGAGAATCCAAATTTGCATTCTAGCACCCATGTCAATGCTACTTCCTGAACTCCAGCTCAATGGAATCCAATATCCTTCTTCTGTCTTCTTGCCCACCCACACACATGTGATGCACAGAGAGGTGCAAATATATACACATTTAAAAGAAGGAAGGAACGAAGGAAGGAACGAAGGAAGGAAGGAAGGTGGACATTGCTCTTGCTATTGAGCAAAATGACAGCATCCAAAGCTGTGTTCCTTACCTAACAAAGAAATTTTATAGTATCTCCTGGACCCAGAAAATTAAGTATACATGAAAAATGAAGTCAGTCACTTATTTGAAACTCACATCCACCTATCCTTCCATTACTTCACTTAGCAATCAATTATGAGTACCTGCCATCCTCCTCTAACATTTGAATGAGTCGTGACCACATACGGACTTACGTAACTGCATAGGGAGCTTACCAAAGTGTTTCTGAGCAGAACCCACCTAAAACATAATTAATACACCAGCACAGAGTGAACACAAGGTGTTTCTGTGTTGCACTGTGTGGCTTCACTGCAGGCTTGCTTCTGAGCATGCAACATACCATCACATTCCATCACACTGTGCCAGTGAACAGTGCCTGAAAGACCAGGCTCAGATTTCACTCCTGAGGCAAAGCTTTCGTCTCTTACAGAAACATGAGCCTTTAGGTGTGGAGGAAAGGGACTCAGTGAATGTCTACTTTGACTCTTCATCATTTATGAAGTTATATATTTGAATTGTTAGAATTCTTGACATAAGAATTGTTGCTTAAGTTTCATTTAAAAATTAAATGAATTTTCAACAATATTTGAAATGATCTGAAATATATTTATTCTACTTTTGCATTTATGTGATATAGGGTTCTCAACATTGGTAATTAATACATATGCCTATTAATGAACTGTAGAAGATATTGAAAATGCCCTATCTCTTGAAATATCAAATATTCCATCAATATTGAATTCTATATAAAAATAAATAATACATAATAACAAATATACCCATCTAATTACTATGTGCATTAATTTCATCTTTAATAAATTGGAAATCTATATATAAAATATCAATATGAAATATTATTTAAAAGTAAATTTTCTCTGCTTTATAAATAAATAGTTGTATTCCTGTTTTATATACCTAAATTCCCAAAGCTTTGTCAAAATTTCCTGAGAGAAAAGGGGCTGTGAGTGAAAGGCATTTTTAAAACTCTGCTTTCCTGTGAAACATATTGTGTGCATAGAAAACTCAGTACATCACATAATTCAATCACTCACTGAAAGAGTTTTAATTGAATTGCTAATTTAAACAAAGTTCTGCACAAGTACCTAAAATGAGTCTCTGTCCTTGGCATGGAGAGTCTAAAATGTCTTTGATTAAAGACGCACTGACTCAGAAGTAAGACTACCAAGGACTTGTTGACCACGACCTAAGTCCGCTCAGCCCCACTTCCACGTCTCTGTTTCAGTGGAGGTTGGTGATGTCAACAATACAGGCAGTAAACTTTAAACCCCTACCCAGATCTAGCCAATGGACAGGACAGTCTCCACACTTGAGTGGAGAGAGGGATATGACTTTCTCATGTACTCTGGTGCCTCACATTTGACCATGTCCCCTGGCGGGGGAGACCTAGTGGCACTCAGAGGAAGGATAGCAGGTTACCAAGAAGAGACTTGATACCCTATGAGCATATACAGGGGGAGGTAATCTCTCTGAGGAACAGTCACAGGGGAGGGGAATAAGGGGAAAATGGGAGGGAGGGGAGAATGGGAGGATACATGGGATGGGATAACCATAGAGATGTAACAAGAATAAATTAATAAAAAAAAAAAAAAGAATAAATGAGGTTCCTTATTCTCCTCTGAGTGACTTTCACATTTCAATTTTTCCTTCTGTTTTCTACTGCAATGCTTCCTAAATGAGAAGATACAGTTTGCAAAGTAAATCTGACTGTGTTAAAGTGAGACTGGTAATTTGGGGCAGTTATTCTTCCCCGTAAAGGACTCACTGGCTAATTTTCCAGAGGTAGAGAGACAATGGTAAAGCTGGACATGCTTGGCAGGGGCAGGGCTGGGAACCATGGGGTTTTATTCCCTATACTGTTGGTCATTGATAGCACCCACCATCATAATTCTCAAAAACCCTCCCTTATTTTCCAGATTACACTCAGAAGGTACATTTACCAGAAGATTAAAGTCATTATTTCTCTAATAAGCCTGAGTTAAATCCTAAAGAGAATAGTTACCTTAAATATGAAATATATTTATAATTTGACTCTAATAAAAATGAGAAAAATGATCATCTCTGCTCAATCATCTAGGTTAAATGTTTTAGTAGCCCATAATTATGCCATCATTAAGCTGAATCATATTATTAATGATAACGTCACCTGAGCCTTAAATATTCTAATGCACAGAGTAATGAAGATAAAAAACACTTTTAACCTCTTGGATAGTTATGTAGGAGGATAAATGCATATAAAAAACAGGTAAAGATAAGAAGGTGATCTGAAAAGAGTTGTGGGAGGGGGAAAGTGAAAATACTCAACCTTTTTAAGTGCATATTTTATTTATTATAATGCATTCACATTACCTCCTGATTGTCAGTCCCTTCCTCCCTCTTCTTGTTCCCCTCCCCTGGACCTCTGGGAACAGCCTACTACACTTCACCAGGACAGTCTGCGTTCCCTTCCACGGTGTACCCACTAGGCATTCTTGTCAAATAAGTTTAGTTTTGATACACTGGTATAGAATTCAAATTTAAGATTATTCTTCACATACATTATGTATTTCTTCTTTAATATGAGGTATTGTACCCACACCACTCAAGCAGAATACAAGGTTTAACCTCCAATACCTTGAAAGTGCTATTGCAGGCTGTTTAGGATAAGTCAGTTAGACAACATAATTGTTAATTGGTCAAATCATGGTCATATCAATTACTAGTCTATTTATATTACAAGAATGTACATACTAGGTGTAACAGATAAGTATGATTCTATAGACAGATAAGGTAAAATATATAAGGTCTTCAGAAAACCTCAGAGTCCTACAGATTATGGCATTTAAAGATGTTTTGTTGTTTTAAGGATTCTTTGACAATAAGACAGATTAACTCCTGGTGACACCCAGCCTATCTCAAAGAAGATGATGAACATCAAAGAACCTCCTTATGGAGCTGGCTTCAAAGCCACTGGGCAAAATGTCTTCATTTCAACCACTGACAGAATTCTGCCTAAAAATAAGCAAGCTTGGATGCAGGCAGAGCAGAGTTGAAGGTCAAATTCTGCCAAGACAGGCTAAGTAAGTCCTCAATAGTTCCTACCTCACAAATATGTCTGTCAGATATACTGGGCCAGAAGGCTGAAGATGATGCTCCAACACTATAGAGAGTTTTGGGTGACTGTTCAGGCAACAACTGTCTGTCATTTTTTTTCCATTAAGAAGCTGCTGTCCTGCCCTCCCTGTTTACTCAAGTAATCAATTTTATTCCTTCTCAAGTCTCTGATGGGGTTGAAGACCAGGTAGTTTAGCTTCACAATTAAGCTTAGTTGTTTAGGGGTTAAGATGTTTTTAGGTCTAGATAGATGTTTTTAAGTTGATAGAGATGAGATATGATAGATAATTGATTTCCATTCAGAATTTTAGACTCACCAAGACAGAAAAATATTTTCTACAAGGTTGCCAAATACAAATAGCCAAAACATTTTGAATGTAACATTTATATAATTCCTGACTGTTTCATGGTTCTTCTTGCTACATGTAGCTTATTGTATTTATGTGTAATAATGTAAATGTATAGGTAAAATGTATAGGTAAAATGTATAGGTAAAATGTAT
>OU015744.1:3726021-3736451 GCA_907169655.1 Acomys percivali
AGAGACAGAGACACAGAGACACAGAGACAGAGAGACAGAGAGACAGAGAGAGAGAAAGAGAGAGAGAGAGAGAGAGAGAGAGAGAGAGAGAGAGAACTGACACTGACAGTCAGTCTCACTCGATGATGTACATGGTTGGGATTATATACAGTCTTCATAAAGCAGATATAGCAAATGGCTACAACATGAATGAACTGGAACATGCTGCATAAAGCAAAAGAGGCCAGCAAAGAAAAAAACTCCTCATGATCTCATCTACGGAGGCTCAGAGGACTTAAACACGTAAAATGGAGGCTGCTAGGACTGGGAAGACGGGACAGTGGGGAGTTGTTAGGCAAAGAAGTAGTTTTATTGAATGACTTTTTAGAGTCTAATATACATAATAGTCATTAATCCCAATAATATTTTACTCTATGCTGAAAATTTACTAGAAGATTTCATGTTGCCTTTGCCGGGACCAAAAAGAAATGGAAGAACGATAAGGTGACTGTGTGGATGGATCCACTTCATTCCTGTAGTAATCTCTATATGAAATACATGTAGATGAAAACCTACTGCTCAGCACACTAAATATACAAAACATTTATTTATAAACAGCATGCAATTAAATAGTATGCAAAGAATTTCAAAAGAGAAAGAGTCATTTTCAGGTTTTAACAATTTATTTCCCAAAGAAAGGAAATTTGCTAGACCACCAACACCTAAGTTCTCTGCATGTATTCCTGGGTCTCCAGGTCGCTCTGTCCCAGTAGCACTTTCCCATGGGGCCATTTTTCTTCACTGCTCTCTGTTTCTTCCACCTGGTAGAAGACGGCATTTTATAGGTGTGTCTGTCTTTACACTGCTGCTTCTCCCATGTCAGAATTCATCGTTCATTGTCCAAATGGTAATAGATACTAAGCATAAATCTCTATCCCAATCCTATGTCTCTCTTGGCTTTTCTGCACTTGTCTATGCACTGAATGTTTTGGTCTCTGGGGTGGGGGTGTTTCTTTATTTACTGACATCATTAATTTACTCCTTTGGTTATCCATGAAAAAAAGTCCCTGAATTTTCACAGGCAACCTTGGGGAAATAATATGTAAATTCAGAATTAAAGAATAATAAAGCATTTTTGAATGTTTTATTCTGTGTGAGGATGAGAAATGTGATAATAATAGCTGATTTAGACATTCAAAATGAGAAAGAACACATATTGAAATAACAAATATTTAATGTGGCATTGGAGAAGACAATGTACCACAAAAGTAATAAAGATGCTGAGATCTAATTCTTCTAATAGGTCAGGAGGCCGGAGCACCAATGATGGGAAGCACAGATGAGAATGGGCATCCTCTAAGGAAGCAGTCACCGTCAGAGAAGAAGCAAGATCGATTAAAAGGCTGAAATTTGATAATTCTCAGACTCATCATTGTATATATGTTGCAACTTAGCACCTCAGGCCGATGGGCTCCCATCCCAGGACTCAGACACTCAGGCTCCACTCTGTATATTAGTCTCATAGGTTCTTGCCGTGTCTCCAGTCTTTAGAGTCCCAACTACATTTCAGGTCCACAAGTTCTCGCCCCACATTCCAGGCTCAGAGTCTCATCCTGTGTCTGAGGTCCGCAGCTTCTCACCTCACATCTCAGGTCCAGAGGGTCCTGAAGACATCTCAGGTTCTCACACTGTGTCTCGGGCTCACGGATTCTCCCCATCTTAGGTCCATGGGTTCCCACTGCCCACATCAGACAAACATGCATGCAGGTTCCTACCCAACATCTCAGATTCCTTCAGAGCTGGTGATGACGTTTAGCCCAGAGCCCTAGTAGGGAGGGACATCCAGCCCTGTGAGACTTGGAAACAGTCTCCTTCTCAGCTCTTAGTCTTTTGATCTCATTATAGAAGTCTCTTGACTCTTTAGTCAAGCATTGAGACTAGAACCCAATATTGTCACTTAGTCTAACTCGTCCATCCACTGTTAACCAAAATGGAGATACTTTTAAGGAAGCAGTCAGGCATCCTACAATCTTAGTCATCAATAATGTTACCTGTAACAATTTAGAATATACCCATATGTTCACTAACACTGTGTTTAAAACGTAAGGTACAACCACTTGGGAAAAAATATAAGCAAGACCCAGTGACTTACTTCTCAGGGACAGACATGGAATAGGGGGCCAGTTTGAAGCATCGACATCACGGGAAAAGGCAAAAGGTTTCTCCATTTTCTCTCTGTTGTTCACAGCTTTGTGTCACCACACACTCACCAGCCTCAGAAGCACTAGTCCTCCTGCCAACAGCTAATGAAACTTGGATGTCCTTTTCTGAAACTTACTGTTGTCAAACATCTTGAGAATAGATTCCCTGACCCCAGTGGATTTCTTCATATGACTACAGCCCCATGATTATACCATAAACTCATTTCACCCAAGTTCCCTCCCATGACACCCCCAAGCCACAGGAATAAGGTGATGACTGGTGCTACCTCTTGTGAGCCAAAAAAACATTGGAACTATTCTTTAGGTAGTAATTGATAACTAAAGGTCTCCATAGCAACTTCATGTCAAAATGTGTCATTTATGGAGTATTTCTTCCTTTTATCTCCTGCTGCCACCTAAGCAAACTTGAATCACCTTGGTATTATCCTAACACTTTATTAAATAAGTAGGGTTACAGAATCCTGAAATCGCATTTTGAATGTCAGTTTCCTAGGTCAACTCTAGGTACCACATTTTTCACTGTTCACAGACCAAAGAGAAATGCTGTGAGTGCACTTAACTAAACAACAACAACAAAAACACTTACAGACATATACTAAGGATTAAGTGATGCAGAAGAAATGTTTATGCATGTAGGGACTAAGTCAGAGCAATCCTTTATTTCTGCAGAACCTACAAAATTAAAACTGTGGTCCAAAGTAAACCATGTCTCTGAGAAGGGAAAAGATGAATACAGGCAGTCTGACGTCTAATTTTCCTCTCACTTTCTCAAAACCTTCTGTAACATTCCATTGAACAAAACCAACCAGAAGCCAGCTCTGCAGCCAAGAAACTGATGAAATAGCCAACACCTGTTTCTCACAGATCTGGTGCCTGTGAAGCTCAGAACTGAGAAGAGCAGAATGAAGATTGACAGACATGTAAAATGGTGTCTGGGGAGGAGATGTGTAAAGTGGTGTCTGGCAAGGGCTCCCTCCCCTTCTGTGGCCCAGTTCTGCCCTCATGACTTAACCACTTTCCATGAGCTTGCCTCTTTATAGTCCCATGTAAGAAAATATAGTTGCACATGCCTAGTTTAAGTTCCCTCACTGAACCTCCACAGTCAGTACAGTAATAAGGAGCACGGATTGGCTACTTGTTACAAGATAGATCACTCAGTATTGCCATTTCACACAGATATAAGCAGAAAGGGGAAAAAATACAACCTTGCTCACAGAATTTTAGGTGGATGGTGCAAATCTAAATTTCAGATGAAAAAAAAAACCCAACAGTAATTGATTGCTGTTTTATGAGTTCATGCTTTTTATGTAGCTAAGAATATGCAAACAGCAAACTATAAAAATAAATAAAATTAGTACCACACCCCAGATTTCTCAGGATGTTTTCTTATGTATGAGTTCTTTGTAACTACATTTTTATTATCTAAGACACAAAGACACACAAAGATAAAAAGCCTTGAAATTGGTCATGTCACAGTTCCTACGGAATATCATTAGTTGAATTGCATACCTCATAAAATATTTTATTTTCCCCTCTTCTTTGATACCCTGAAGATTTACTTCTCCCAATAAGACTGGGAAGTTTCTAAGTTGCTGCTTCTGCAGAGCAAGTGATGGGTGTGCCCTGGATATGAGCAGCACTTTTTATTCCTGCCTCCCCCTTCGAGCCCTGACCCATACATAAACCATTATGGGATAGTCTCAAGACAGAAACGAGATTCTGAAACATCAAAAAGCCCTTTTGATCTGGAGAGTACTTTAGTAGCATAGCACATAACATCTTTAATTGCCTAAAGGAACAAAAAGGAAGCAAGGCTAAGCAGAAAGGTTTTTAAATGTTCCCAGTCCTGTTAGGGATGGCAACATCACCTTTCCCTTCACTGTGCTGACGCCAGATAGTGAACTTGCATATCTAAAATCTACAGAGAGCTGAAGAACTATCACATATGTTTTGATGGATAAGAAATGTTTACTAAGAGGGCTGGCTCTGGTCTGAATCGAGATCCCATATCTGAGTTTTAATTCCTTTATTTATTTCAAAAACCAATCTTCTTTAGCATTGACCCTCTGGAAGTTCATACCTTTCATTTTGTGAAAAAGATATTCTGATATCTCCAGTGCTTTTATTTCCTCATAATATTCTCAACCTTAACTTTACTCAGAATGTATGAACACCAAATCTACACTGGCTGCTGTAATTGTTGGGTCCCTGACTTAATGGTTTTACTATAGAAATGGCACACAAGAAACATAATAAAAATTCAAGGTGATAAGAAAGGTGTAAACTCTGTTCAAAGAACATTACAAGCAGATTAGAAAAAAAGAAACAAGAAATACATATAAAAGAGGTGATGTAGGAAAAACCTGCTGAGGGCTTGGAAGGTAAAAGTGCTCTCAATTTTGACTCCTGAAAGCTGTCCTGTTATCCTGACACCTGTGTACAAGTACACACATGCACAGGCATGTACACACACACACACACACACACACACACTTAAAAATAAAATATATAAATTTTTTAAAAGAGAAAAAAGTCCCAGAAATTAGCCACACCATGGATTTTTTTAAGTACCTAACTACTGTCCGTACTTTAACATACATGATCATATTTTCCCTCAAAGCAATCGAATTTGATAAATGTAAGTTCAATAAGTTATTTATCTCAATGTCATAAGACTGCCAATGTGAGTGCAGTGAGTGTGCTGAGGAAAGAATGGTTTCTAAAGACATAACCAAAAAGAAGGTCATGTGATTAAAAAATTAGAGCTTAAGTGCAGGACTTTGTGCTCCTTGGGTATTTTATTTAATAATGCTGAAAATGATTCTACCACACCACCAACAACAACACTCTAAATCTCTATTGTGGACTAATCATCCCTAACACTCATCCACAGAATAGTCCATCCGACATATGACAAATACACATTCTCCTCATGATCACACAAGGTATTCTGTAAAATACAACATGTCAATCAAGAAAATACCTCTCAAGTCCTTTAAAATTACTATTCATCAAGGCTAACACACACACACACACACACAGAGAGAGAGAGAGAGAGAGAGAGAGAGAGAGAGAGAGAGAGAGAGAGAGAGAGAAATAAAAGTGTATTTAAAGGAAAAACACCAAAGTTGGTGTTACAGAAATGGAAAAGACCATGATAGGCCAGCACGGACAACTGCTTGAATAGTCTAGAAGCAAATGACAAATTCCTGGATATACACAACCTGAGCCTGGAACACATAAAATGTAAAGTCTCAAAACAAGCAAGAGTTAGTCAGTCATAAAACTTCTCATCTTAGTGGGAAATGCTTCAAGACCTGGGACTTTGCTATTGAATTTCTTCAAAAATCAATAGTAATAATTCACAAACACATCTAAAAATTGAAGAAAAAGAAATACTACTAATTTCATTTTATGGTGCCAGCATTACCTTGCAAGAAACAGTAGAATCAACATTTCACATATCAGGTTTTTGATGAGCAGAGATGTTTGAGTCCTCGACAGAACACTGGCAAACTGATTTCTGGAGCCTAACAAACAGCTGTTCACTGTTATTAAGTGGCATGTTCCCAGGGATGTAAGGTTAGTTCAAAAAGGGAAATTTGTAAGTTATATTAATATCTTCATTATATTTATGTGCTATATATTGATACAAATATATAATAATATTATTATAAGAAGAGTAAAAATCAATATAGTGATTTCATCAACACACACACACACACACTTAACAAAATCCAACATCCTTCTGTTGAATTGTCAGTAAATTGTACATACAAGAAATATGCTTCAGTTCAACAAAGGCCAGAATTACAGATTTAGACATAACACCATATACTCTAATGAAGGTGGAGAGTGTATGCCTAAGAACAAGATAAGGCTGCACAGTAGTGTCCTTCTATTCAAAATAGCACAGTCCCAGCCGAACATCTATAAGTAGAACAATATCAGTGCATTCAAACTGAAAAATAAAAAATTAAATTGCCCATGTTTCCCATGTGATCTTATATTTAGAAACACCTAAAGATTTCAAGAAAGATCTTTTAGAACTAATCAATTCAATATTAGGGTACACAAATAACATGTGAAAAAATAGTATCATTTCTATATTAACTAAGCAAAAAAATAAAGAAAATAATTTGATCTCAAAGACTACAAAATACTATCTATAAGTGCTTATGGGTCTAATTAATAGAGGATCAATTCTTGGAAAGGTCTCAAATATTCCTTAGGGGCTGAGAAGGTGATCCCATGGAGAAGCTCGCCCGCTGTGCAAGCATGAGGATGTGAGTTCAACTTCCCAGAACCCACGTGAAAACAGGGGTCTCACTGCACGTGCCTGTAACACAACACTGGAGGCGGCAGGAGAGACAGTGGCAACTCGGGGCCTGTGGCTTGTCAGCCCAGCACAAGTAGCAAGCTTTCATCTCAGTGGTGGAGCCTTCCTTAAGGCGATGAGGTAGAGAGTGATAGAGGAAGACACGTACCATCTTCCTCTGGTCTCCTCATGGATGAGCACGCATGTACACCCACAGACTCGTGTACACACACTGCACACACATGCACACACACACACACACACACACATACACACACACACACACACACCCCAAATAAATAAAATATGCTCATGTAAAAAAATCATAAAAAGTCAGAAATACATGAAGGACATAGCAGGCATGTCTCAGAAAATTAATATTCTTAAAATGTCCATACTACCCATACTTAACCACAGTTTAAATTAATTCTATGAAAATATCAAATGACATTTTCACTAATATATAAAATCCAAATACAAAATTTGTAAGACTTTAAATAACAGAAGAAATCTTAAGCATAAGAGAAAAACTACAGACGTTACATGCCTTGGCATTAAGCAACATGTCAATTCTACTGTCCCCAGAATAACATTATACTACCATAGGAAACGCAAATTATGCCACAAAGGATATATGACCTTTATTAGATAAGCTTTTACCAAAAAGGTGAGAAGTAACAAATATTAACAAAGGAGTTTTTCTGTTTATTTGTTTTGTTTTGTTTTAAGCAGAGGACTCCTTGAATACTTAGGGGCAATAAAGCAATAGAGTCACTCTTGAAACTTGGACTGAGGTTCCATAGATGTGCCAGATGACTCAGGGACCAAACTAGCAGTACAATTAAATCAAGTCATTGTGTAAAAAGATATGTGCAGTTCTATGCGCATTGTGCCATTATTCACTGTGGCTAAGGCAGGGAATCAAATTAATAATCATCTGATTAACTGATAAACGTTAAAGAAACTGGAATAGAGAGACTGGAAGGACTTGACTCTGAGAAGCAGAGGTGTCAGGGTCTGGAAAGGTGGCTCCGCAGTTAAGACACTTGTTACCACTTAGGAGACCTGATTATGGCTCCCAGTGCCGTATAATGGCTCACAACTGCATACAACCGTAGTTGCAGGGGACCTCACACTCTCTTCTGACACCTCCTGGCAGCAGCACATATGTGGTACACATGCATGCATGCAAGGGTAGCACTAATGCACATAAAAATAATAAAATATCCTTTAAAAATTAAAAGAATGGAATTCTGTCATTTGACTTTATGAAGGAATTTGAAAATATTTAAGTATCATAAACCAAACATGAAAACATTACATGGTCTCATGTAGATGTGACACGTAAAATTTTGATCTTGTAAACGTTGAAGAATGAGTTAATGTCGAAAAGATGTTAATCACTGGATACACATCCTCAGGCAGTAGATTACACAATAGGTCTATTTTACAAAATAATGACAATAATGCAATATTGTGAAACTTTGCAGAGTTTTTAAATGTCCTCATTGCATAAAATGGCAATAGTCATTAGCTCAGTTTGTTGAGACTCTTGGGGATGTGTGCTTATTTAATTAGCCTTAGATTAATCCTTTGGTGATTTTCATTCAGAAAAACATATCTATTGAACTCAATATGTTTCAGGCACTCAACTAAAAACTACATGCAAGAGTAATGATAAGGTGAAGAAAGTTTAATCATTTCTACAAAATTATATTCAATTGTTCTTTCTTTCTTCTTGTATCTCTACTGGTTATTTTAACCTTGGCTTCCAGATGATTGACCTTTCTGGTTTTATTCAACCCATAGGAGTCACTTTGGTAGAAAGAACTAAAATAATTTAAGGGCAACTGTTAATTTTATCATCGCGCCTCCTGTAAGTTCATTATAAAGACAGTGTTTAAGGGAAGATGAAACTAATTGGTGACCTTGGATGACATCAATACTGTGATTTCCTTCACTGTTGCTGAAGCTGCAGTGTTCAGCTGGGCTATCTGCAGCCACCGAAATTCGGTCTTGTGGGTGTGATAGGAGTTCACACTCAAGATGGTGCAGGCCATGCTCTCAGCAGAGGATGGACCTTAGGATCCCTCTGTGCTGCTTTCTGAGTGCTCCCCCTGTGCCTGGCATTCCTTGGCTTGCAATTGTGTCACTCCAGATGCCCCTGCCACCACAGGTCGTGTCATCATAGGGACACTCAAAACAATCAAATTCTAACTAGTTAAAACGGCACAACCTGTTTCCAATGACATCTGCAGTATATAGAAGGTAAAGTTCCACTGATCTCCTTGAGAGATGAACTCAGTGGTATGGCTCGGTTGGTGGCACAGGAGGAAACTTGAGTGAAGGTGGGGTTGGCAGAGCATCTCTACAGGAGCCAAATCCCTCCTGTGTCTAGGTAAAAGTCATTATCTAAAAATAATGATAATTTCCTACTGCTTAAGGGCCAATGATGAAATATGAAGAGGTCAATTGTAAACATGTAGTTTGACAGATTTTGGAAGAGCATCCTGTATAAAGAGAGCAATTTTGCAATGTGAAGCTGGAGAAATCATATCTTTGATTATTTTATGCTTATTTAATCGTATTCTAAAATTTTCTTTGAGTTATTTTATCTCAAACCTATAATTTAACAATTAGTTGACTTCTAAAATATATTCCACTCATCTTCATACACATTTTGTGTTTATTACAACTTACTTCATCATATTCACACCTATTTGCAGGTATCAAATGATAAATGATAGCTGCTTTATAAACAGATGATAGATACATTAGATATAGATAGATGATAGATAGAGATAGACACATAGATAAAAATATTTATTATGTGTGTGTTATATGTGTGGTTGTGTATACATGTATGCATGTGCATGTGAATGTATGTAAATGTGCTGGGAAACACTTTTGCCATGCAGGAAGGTGCAAGTACCAATGTTTATGTATGGAACTGTTTCTCTACATGACTTTTTGAGATGGGGATCTCTCAATGAAAGCTGCCTGGTAAGAGAGCTTCTAAGACCATCCTGTCTCTGTTTCCCATGTGCAGGCACACATTATCACACCTGGATTTTAAATGCTACTGGAGTTCCCAACTCAGGACCTCATGCTTGGGCAACAAGCATCTCCTTCACTGAGGCATGTCCCCAGGACACACAGGGGACTTTGTCTGACTCCACCTCCAGAACTCATCAAGCTACAGACGTCGGCCCATGTCCACTGTTTAATTCATAGCTGTTCACTGACGACATGTGATGTACTCTCAGCACCAGTGCCACAATTTTCTTTGAGAACTGGAAGTATCTTCTTATTAAATATGTAATATTTTCTGTAGCTCATAATTGGTGTAGCTATTGTCATGATTGGTTTTTAACAACAGGACACAAACCAGGATGTACCTGGAAAGAGGAAATAACAACTGAAGAATTCACTCTATCAGACTTGACTGTGGACATGTTAATGGGACATTTGTTTTCTTTTTTTTTAAATTTAAGTAATTTATTTAGATTACATCTCAATTGTTATCTCTTCACCTGTATCTTCCTGTTCCCCCTCCCTCTTTCACTCTATTCCCCTCTCCTACGTCAATGACAGAAGGGGACCTCTTCCCCCACCATATGATCACAGCTATCAGGTCTTATCCTGGTAGCCTGCCTACCCTTCCTCTGAGTGCTACCAGGCCTCCCCACCAAGGGGAAGTGGTCAAATAGGGGACATCAGAGTTCATGTCAGAGTCAGTCATTGGGGCATTTTCTTAATTGCTAATTGTTGTCTGTGGGCATAAACCCCTGCAGGTGGAGCTGTTTCTGAGCTGGGGGAGGGGGAAGCTTGGCTTTCTAAGAGAGACACCTGAGCAGGGGAGAGGTACCTGAGCAGGGGAGAGGCACCTGAGCAGGGGAGAGGCACCTGAG
>OU015744.1:3736461-3753227 GCA_907169655.1 Acomys percivali
CCTGAGCAGGGGAGAGGCACCTGAGCAGGGGAGAGGCACCTGAGCAGCGGAGAGGCACCTGAGCAGGGGAGAGGCACCTGAGCAGGAGAGAGGCACCTGAGCAGAGGAGAGGTACCTGAGCAGGGGAGAGGCACCTGAGCAGGAGAGAGGTACCTGAGCAGGGGAGAGGCGCCTGAGCAGAGGAGAGGTACTTGAGCAGAGGAAGCAAACCTTTAAGCAGCGTTCCATCATGGTCTGTGCTTCAGGCCCCATCTTTGAGTTTTTCCTTGACTGCCCTTTAAGTTAGACTGTAACCTATAAGGCGAAATAAGCCCTATGCTTCCCAAGTTGCTGTTAGCCAGAGCGCTTATCATAGCAACAAAGGAGCAAGTTATGGTAGAAATTATAACAATTAATACTTTCTAATACAATTTAATTTTCAATTTTTGCATTTAGGCATTTTGTTTGCAAGTATGTATGTGTACTATGTGTATTGTCTAGTACCTGCAGAGGTCATAAAAGGTTGTGGATTCCCTAGAACTGAAGCTATAGGCGGTTGTAAGTTGCCAAGTGGGTACCGGGAGTCGAACCTGTGTCCTATGAAATAGTGGACAGTTCTCCTAACGGCTGAGCCATGTTGCCAGGCTCCACACTCAGTATAGTTTTAGGGAATAGGAAGAGTATGATTACTGATGAGTTATAAATGAGAAGGGTGCATTTTATTCACTACATTGAGTGAGTCGCAAAGGTTTTAGTGTATTGTAAAATTTATGATATGAATAATATGCCTGGCACAGTATTTAAAGACATACAAATGATGATTTATATACCTGCTTTGTACATTTTTTATACATAGAAAATATGTGAGTGTATATATCTTTTTGTTATGCATTTTCAAAGATATTTATATTTTTTGAAATATCTACCTTGAAAGCAAACCATCAAAAAAGGCTTCTAACTTTTCTTTCAAAAATACAAAGGACAAAATGACACACAAGAAAGACTATTGGTCTGTCAGTGACTCTAAGTAAAACCTATGGCTTTACTTATTTCAGGTGTCCGAGGAGGTTCTTAAACCTGAAATATACTCTTTTTGATTGCACACATTCTTTTTACATTTATACTGGATCTTTTAACGTCTCATACATGTTTAATCATATTCTCTGCTCTTCTAACATTTCCCAGATATATACCTCCTTTCTTTCCTACCCAATTTTGTGTCCTGTTTTTTTTTTGTTTGTTTGTTTGTTTGTTTTAACCATCAAGATTGATTTGTGCTGCGAAAATATTCTTCTATGTGTGGTTTTGCTCTGGGGCGTGGTTGACTTACAAGGAATTATACTTTTAGAAAAAACGATCTCCCTCTCTCCCAGCGGCTACCAGGTCCCAGTAGTGCCACAACTACAAGAAGTGCTTTTGTGCCCAACACTGCAATCTCCGTGTTTCTATTTTGTC
The DNA here is from genome assembly GCA_907169655.1 of Acomys percivali. NCBI lineage: Eukaryota > Metazoa > Chordata > Mammalia > Rodentia > Muridae > Acomys > Acomys percivali. The sequence goes on from OU015744.1 coordinate 3,737,896, forward strand.
ACCCGTGGGCTTGCACAGGCATTATGCACATTGTCACGGCTGTTGTGTGTCCATTTACACACCCTTCTTGCTGTGCCCAAAGCATGACGTTCCCTTGTGGTCCTCGGCCACCTTTGGCTCCTCCACTCTGTCTCCCTCATCTTTGCTATGATCACTGAGGACTGAGAGGGAATGTGTGCTCTATATGTGCCCTTCAGGAGGGAGCGTTCTTTTGTCTCAGATTCTCTGCAACTTGAACAGTTGCTATCCACTACAAATAGGAGTTCTTCAGAGAAGGGCTGAAGGACTCACAGGGCTGTGAGGATGAGGAGTCAGTTTAACAAGAAGGTTACTTGAGCATAGTAGGGGTAGATTCTCTTCTTCAGCCTATTGCCCTCTTCCAGCCCACACATCTATAGCCTGGGATGGTATGTATTTTACCTTGTGGAGTGGGGCCTTAAATACAGTCAAAATGTTTTCATTACTCCCATGCAGTTTATGTAACTGTCATTATCAGTGGACGTGTCTGGCTGTACCTCACTGGGTTCATAACTAAGTGTGATTAATGATTCCTTTCCCAGTAGTTTTATACTATAACATCTTTCAGAACTATAAAACCTTGTCTGTAGGGATGAACTTCCGGGCCAATACCAAGCTTGAGTTATCCATGCTCTACGACTCAAGCATGCGGTGTTTTCAGCATGAGAGTCTTACTGGAATGTTCTGGATGGTAACCAAGAACAATAACAATATCTTGCAATATTTGTGGCCCACAAGTCCAAAAGAAGTAGCTTATTCTTACCTCTTGGATTTTGATTCTCTTGCCTTTGGTGTCTAGTAACTGTATTGTTTCCCCATTATAGAATAATTGCGTTTTATGTCTCTGTATCTGGGCTCTGTCTAACCATGTCTAGTACTGACACGGATGTTGGAGGGGAGTGTACAACAGCCAGTTTACTGAGCCAGCACAATCCCTGCCTACATTCTAAACACAGAAAAGTGGCCTCAACACCCATGAGGGAAACTTCCCTTTACAAATAAATGGAGACCACTACAGAAAGTCACAACTGATCAAAATGCAGCGTTGTGGAGCCCAGTCCCAACCCACACTTCTACAACACAACACCTGCATCCTGGGCTCAGGGGTGGAGAAAAAGCCAGAGGGTCAGGGAGTCTTCTGTAAGGTTGAATCTCCTTACAATTACGATGTCTGCCGACGTGGCTGCTCAACCGTAACCTGAACAAGTCAGAGACAGGGTACATTATACAACTAAATTATTCCGCAAAAGTCTTCCCCAGCAAAGAGCATCAATTGATTATCTAATACCTAATCATTATCCTTCAGCACATATGCATATAAGTAACATTATATGAACTGAACAAGTTGTGTATATGTATTTAGAAAGCGGTGTGTGTGTATGTGTGTATGTGTATGTGTGTGCACGTATGTGTACCCACATATATGTGTAACAACAATCATAGAAAAAAAGCCATAAGGCAAGCAAGGAAGGGGCCATGGGAGGGGTTGAAGGGAGGAAAGAGGAAAAAGATGTAATTATAATCTCAAAAATGAAAAACACTATATTTCTATTTTTATAAAATATATTTTATTTCCCTCTTCCAGCTCCTCCCAGATCCTTCACACCTCCCTGCCTACCTAACTTTATGCTATCTCTCTCTCTCTCTCTCTCTCTCTCTCTCTCTCTCTCTCTCTCTCTCTCTCTCTCTTTCTGAATTAACCTCATAAAATCCAAAATAAAATTAAACAGAATACCAAACAAAGCAATGTGGAGTTTATTTTCTGTTGTCCAACTATTAGTGGGCATGGGGCCAGCCTGATGTGTGGTTGATATACTCAGTGAGACGCCACTGGAAAAATGAAAACTTCAAAAAATATGTTTTTAAAAAACCCACACTTGTGGACATCTCTGGCACAGTAATTATTAGGCATTAGGGTCTAACTGCAAACCTTAATGACGGGGCTTTTTCCTGGGTACTTGTTCATATGAGTCAGGAGACTGCCAGATTTTCTGTGACATTTCCAGTGCAGTAGAGCAGCTAGTGCTTAGATTTCGTGAGATGCTTCATCCTAGGTCATATATATAACAATGTTTTAAGAGATCTTAGTGTTTTTAACCGTCCTTACTGACATTTATGGGCTACCTGCTTCCTGGGTCTCACATTTGGCACATGGCAGGTGTGGAAGTTTGATGACAGTGGCCCCCACGGGCTCGTGAATTTGAATAGTTATTTCCTAGTTGGTGGAAGAAAGATGGCAAAGATGAGCTGGGTCACTGGAGGTGGGTTTGAGGTTTCAAAAGCTCGTGTCATTCCAGTTGGCTCTCTCCTTACCCCACAGTGATGACTTCATTGTGTGATAGCACGAGGCTGCCCCTCCTGCCTGACGTCATGTTCCCTGCCATGAGGACCTTGGACTCACCCTCTGAAACTGTAAGCGACCCTCAGTCAAATGCTTCTTTTTTTGTAAGTTGCCTTTGTCGTGGTGTTTTCACAGCAACGGGACATTAGCTAAGACATCAGGCAAGAGGAAAGGACCAGGAATTAGATGGAACTCACTGTCTTGCTCTCCATCTTGGTCTGCCCGAGTCTCCTGTTCCCTCGTCGGGGACATCCTTTCCAATTATGTCGTTTTCTTAATTTTGCTTTACATGAATTTCTTTGTAATTTAGTTGTACTTAGGGTGAGTGGTAAGGGGACAATCTAAATAGTCTATTGACCTTTCACCTCCGAATAGTGCATGTACATAGTCTATTGACCTTTCACCTCCGAATAGTGCATGTACGTAGCCTATTGACCTTTCACCTCCAAATAGTGCATGTACATAGTCTATTGACCTTTCACCTCCGAATAGTGCATGTACATAGTCTATTGACCTTTCACCTCCGAATAGTGCACGTACATAGTCTATTGACCTTTCACCTCCGAATAGTGCATGTACAGACAGCAATCTAGGCTTTCCACCTCTCCTGTCATTACAGACTGCACAGCGCATCTTCTGCCTGCTTTTGTTTACCTGTTTCCATGTTTGGATTTAATATGATTCTCTTATGAATATATAAGTCCAATTTTGTTCTCTATCTAGTCTCATAATCCTTGCCCCTTGTATAACATTGTTTTTGTTTTTGTTTTTTGTGGGCTTAATGTCTAAAAACTTTCTTTTTGTCTGTGCTTTGTCTGCTGTCATTTAATGCATTCTTCTGCGTAAAACAAACAGTTTAGTAAACAATTTTAAATCCTCAATTGGGGTCATTTGATCTAATTTTAATTACTGCCTTGGTGTCTGTTCTCCATGTATATATTCATAAATACATGTGCATATGTATGTGTGTCTTGAGTTATTAAAATCTGTTTTGAGCAATTACTTAATTTTGGTAAAAATATGTAGTTTTATGTACTCCTTGTGTCTGATAATTAAAATTAAAAGTAAAGTGTGATCTATATGTTAATATAACATTATATTTTGTTAATAATATTTTTATGATTAAGAGAGTAAAGGAGACACACAATTCCTATTATTTAAGCTGTTTAATTCTACAAGCCACTATTAGACTTGATATGCTGGACTGAGTTTGTGGGATCCCTTTTTCTGTGGAGAAGGGGATGGTGAAGAAGGGAGAGAGGGTCGGGGGCGTAGGACCAGGAGGAGAGGAGGAAGGGAGACACAACCAGAACATAAAGTGGTTATATAAATTAAGAATAAATCAAAATAATGTAGTATAATATTTTTAAAATACAAGGTAAAAAACCAGCAGGACAGTAGTAGCACAGTCCTTTAATCCCAACACTTGGGGCAGGGGCATGTCAATCTCTGTTATTTCAAGACCATCCGGGTCTACAGAGAGAATTCCAGGACAGCCAGGGCTACACAGAGAAACCCTGCCTAGAAAAAATACATGGCCCCTGCAAAAAAAACACCCGATCTATGATTACTGAACCATTGTTCCTAGGAGAAATAGAGTTATACTAGACTCAGTGTTCTTTGCCTGCAGAACTCTGGGCTTTCTGGACATTTCTAAACTGTAAAACTGCTATTCCCACCTTCAGACATCTGTATGGAAAGCCAAGAGTAGAAGAGGATATTCCAGATGAAAGACTTGAAACTATCGGTGTTATTACTCAAAACTCTAGTATGCCTTCATTAAGCGACCAGTCAGCATTTGGCATCAGTCACTTCATAGAATCCACTCACCGTGACTGACAGTTCTGTGGGAGGTGAGCCTGACATTGAGAGTGTTAACAGAAAGGAGCCTCTTTATCAGTGACCACATTTCATACCATACAGAATGCACCTGTGAAGTTCAGAAATACTAGTAAAAAAAAAAAATACTGATTATAATGTTACTTGTTCTCCCCCTATGCTGTGTTTCTTCCAAAGCTTTCTGTTACCCCCCAAGCCACGCTCTTAATATTCTGACCCCTTCTCAAGTTATGAAAAAGATTGAATTATTTTACTTTCTCCACTAATCACAACTTTATTTTCTAAATAAATTATCCCACATCATTGTCTTAGAAGTTGGAATTTAATATGTTCTTTAAAATATTTCTGCAGCTTGTTTTTAACACCTTAGTTTAGCCTTTGATAATTTCATACAATGTTTGGTCATCATATTCACCCTCTAGTCACTCCAGACCCACATCTATTCCCTTAAACCTTTCCAACTTTATATCCTCATTTTTATTCCTTTATTTTATAAGCAACCAAATCCAGTTTGTGCCTACCCATATACTCAATATTTCTGATCAGCTGCAGTACAGGAATGATATTGATTTCATAATGCTGTTCTTCACTGCTGCAGACTTCATGTACTGGATTAGGTGCTGAATATAGAGCAATAATCTCTTTGATAGCATTTGAGCTTCATACTAGAACTGCACCTAAAATTAGACCTGATTTAAGCAAAAAATAAAGATAAAAGAAAGCTTTGCTAGGATTCATGCATTTTGTGTTGATATAAATAAATAATATGCAAGTTGAACAGATAAAGCTCTGTATCCCAGCTGATGTACCAATGCCTTCTTTATACAAAAGGAGGAATTAAAACATCTACTCTCAACAGGCCATGTCAAAATTGGGCCCTTTCTGCCTGCAGTACTAAACCAAGTCCTCTTGGTAAAGTTTACCTGAACGAAATAATAAATAGTAAAACAAGAAAAATTGTGTAAATAGCACTGTGGCTGGGACAGTGTAACATTTCACCAAATATGCATCATCTTTTTTAGTTATTTGGTGACTGAAATATTCATTGATTAACAGGTTTTATATTCATGGTAGATTATAAATGACAAATAATTCCTTGCAATTACTTCTGTGAAAGTAGTTTGTTGTTGCTGTCGGGTTTTTTGTTTTGTTTTTGTTTGTTTGCTGTTGTTTTGTTTTTTGTCACATTTCTAGATTGTTGGCTGGTCCTGAGATTTGAAGAACATGGCAGAATTTACGGCCTACCATTCTAACCTTGGCCTTAAAGATCTTCAATTTATAGTCTCTCCACATTTCCCCACTACCTCTTATTTTGTGGATACCAAGGAGGGAGGAAAGTTCTTGAGAGAGAGAGACCCAGCCAATGGTAGAAACATCACATATCAGCTTAGGTACCAGATAGGAGAGAGACACTCCAGGACCATGGTCAGCCTGTACCTTACACCAAGAAAGATGTATTCAGGTCACTCCACTTGGAAACAATACACTGCACAAGTCAAGATGAGAGTGATTGTAAACTCAGTCATGAACACCTGTGGAGAGCTGAGGAAGCCTTAAGTGAGTATCTACAGTGGAGGAACCCTTTAGTGACTCTTCGAAGAGAGGATCAAGTCCAGACTTGAATGTGTATTGTTGACAAGGACACAGCCATGCCAAGGAACAATGAATGCCTCAGACCCATGGAAAACTGGCAAAGCCAGATTCAGAAAAAAAAAAAAGGCAAAGTGTTTTTGGTCTTAGTGTTTACAAATGTTGGCCAGTGGGTGCAAAAGCTACCAAATAGCAACTTCAGCTTCCTTTTCTTGAACGGTTGCACCCCAAGGCTGCTCATCTACGGATCCCACCCATATTCACTGACCCTCTCTCTCTGCAGTAGCTAACAAACACACTGATATTTGAGTTGTTTTGTAGTACCTTATGCCATTCCATCAAAGGGCACAGCTTCCTCCTGACCCCTACTTTTGCGTACACTTGTTTGTATGACTCTCATCTCATGGCCTCCCAAATTCGGCTTCAGAAGCAAGTTTCATGGGTAGCAAGTGCTGGTAATTATCTGTCAGATTGTGGCAATTTGTCCCAATCCCCCCAACACCCTTGGTCTATTTCCTGGTAGGAATATAGTAATATTGTGTGTGGGGATACACACAGGCATGTACATGCACACACACACACACACACACACACACACACACACACACGTACACAGATCCTCAATAACTAAAGCAAGAACAACTTAGTATTCAGTAGCAATTCATGATGGAGTGTGTAGAAAGCATCCTTTAGTTCATATTTACAACAGGAGTTCAGGTTTGGAAATGTGTAACAAGACAAAAGCTCATAACCAATGGCTGGAGTACACTCAAATTGTCTTTGAATGTATCCAGTACTTCCTAAGCAGTACATTAAAGGGGGAAATGAAATCCTCCAGGCCCTACAGTGAAAGTACACTGGTCCTCACCGCAGCATTGCCACTCGCAGGCAGCTGGCGTTCACTCTCTAGCCGTTGCACTCCTTCTTTGATGTCTCTGACTCCCATCTCAGAATAGTGGAGATGAATGTACCTAATTCAAAGGAATGATATAAAAGAAAAATGCAGGGAGGTGTGCCTAACACTCTATCCCAAATCCAAACATAGGAGCCCCTTTCTGTTATGTGATATCAGTCTTCAATGCTGAAAAAAAAAAATTCAAAGCACTCTCTGCATAACCTATCACAACCCCCAAAGGCCCGAGGAAGGCTGGCATTTCCACTAAATGTGTAAAATGAATATAAATCACAACAATATATAAAGCATACACAAGATGTTAAATAGAAATACAAAGCTTATTAAAGATTGATTATATCGCGACATAGCGTTACATTCAATCAGTACCCTGAACACTGGGGATCTGTGAGGAACAGTGGCAGTGTTTTCTGCAGAGAGCTGCCCAGGCGCAGCAACCAGCATGGATATAGATGTTGCATCCTAATCTGGAGTTGCCCAGGGCCCAGCAACAGTGTTAAATGGAGCATGTCTTTCCTTGAGATACACAAGGGAAATGGGTAGTGAGACAAAATCACAGGACATCAGTGAATCTCTGGCACGGACGTATCTGTTCATGCTTCTAATTTGTGTTATTTGTTTGTTTGGGGTTTGGTATTTTTTTGGGAGGGGAGGATGGGGACTCCCTGGGTATGGATAGCTATCCTGGAACTTGCTCTATAGTCTAGGCTGGCCTTGAACGCAGAGATTCACCACTGCCTCCCAAGCGCTAGGACTAAAGGTGTGTGCCACCACCGCCCGGCTTCTAATTTGTGTTCTTACAACTATCTTCTGACATATTTCGAGTGCCCTCACATATCTACCTTAAGACAGCGAGCACCTCCTGGGATGAAGCCAAGTTCTTCAGCATGAAGTGCCAGCCAGTGAGCATGGTGGTGCATGTTCATGGCTCAGCCACTTGAGACGCCGCCTGCACACCAAGCTCTGTGCATCGAAGCCGTGGCATCCATTTACTGTGCCTGGGAATTTCCCCATTCCTTTTTAAATATAGGGATGTGGAGCAGGAATGATGTCTCAGTAGTGCTAAACACTGGAAGGTATATGTCTGTTTCCTAGCCCTACCTGGTGGCTCACAACCGTCTGTAATTCCAGTTCTAGGAGGCCCATCGCCTTCTTCTGTCCTTCACAGGCATCGGGCGTGCACAAGACACACAGGTATACATGCAAGCACAACTCCCATACACATAAAAATAATAAACAAACAAATAAATAAATAATAGTTAAATATGGGTTTTTTTTTTTTTACAGAATTAAGGAAACAAAAAGATCAAGATTTTTGCATAATTGTGCATTTGCCTGAATTACAAAGCAATGCTCTGTACATCATTTTACAGAAGGATCAACTTATTCAGACTGTTAATAAATATCATTATTAATATTCAAGTAACTGGAACTAACAGTTAGCTGAATAAATAATATTTATGTAACAAAATCTTATAGAAATAACAAAATGTGCACACACCCACACACTATGTATATATGGTAATATATTAATATATATACATTATGTATACATATATGTATATATACATATATGTATACATATATATATGGACTTCATCCCAAGCACCAACATATAAGGCCTTGTTCATATAAGGCAAACATTCTACTGCTAACCTGTATCCCCACCATCCAAAATGACATTTAAAACATGTATTAAACAATCCTTCCTTTAGTACTAAGCTTTAAAATCATTCTTGGCTTATTAAAGTTTTTATTTTATTAGAAATTTGAGAGTTATGTTAAATATATTTTGATCATCTTCAGCCTCCGTTTTTCCCCAGCTCCTAACTGATCCACTCCTCACACACTTCATATCTAGTTGTTTATATTTTTTTTATGGCCCATTAAATCCATCTTTTGCTGTGACTATATTTCAGGCGTAGGGTTTTCCACTGCAGCATGGTTAGCCTCCAAGGGGCCACACCCTTTCAGAACAGACTTTCTCCCTAGGTGGATGTGGACTTCCGTGAGCTCTTTGGATACATGTGAGGGCTCATGATCACCATCCCCCTCCATGCCAGAACACTGACTGGCACTTCTTAGCTCTTAAAGTATTTCCATATATAGCTTACAGATCTACAGCCAAAGACTATGTTAATATATGGATATTGAAAAAATGAAAAACTACTAATTAGCATGAAAATTTCTTTGAATAGAGATGGGAATCTATTTTATAATGGTAATTTAGATGTACCAAAGGTAAAAAAAAAAATGGTACTTATTTAAACATCCAATTTGAGGCTAGAAAATTTTTGCATACATATTACACAATTTACATCGTTAAAAGGCTTATACCCAAAATATTGGTTTGTGCTTTATAAATTATCATTCACAAAGGAACTGTATATTTCCCAATTGTGTTATCAATGCATTCACAGTAGATGCTTTAAGTGTTTGTCAGAAAGTCATGTTCTTCGTTTTGTCCAGTAAGATAATTTGCTTTTTTTTTTTTCCTTGCTGCTTTTGGAAGCACAAGTGAATTAAGCACAATTCCCCATATTATTCAGTTGGGAATATTACATTTTAGAATCTGTCCACTGGCAAGGAAACTAGACAGTACTGAAACAGAATCAAAGGGAGTTTATGGTAAATTTTGTAGCTCTAATAAAACATCTGTCTTGTTCATTTTTAAACTAATGGTTCTCTATCTCAACAACATTTGAGACACATTTAAAATTTAAAACTAAGAACAACACAGCAGCACAGGTTTAACAAGTGTGCTGCGTACAGGCATATTGCAGATTTTTAATTTAAACATCTGTCAGCTTGTTGCTCCAGGCTACCTACAAATGATACTTGATTTCCAGTGGTGGGGAAAGTAGAGAATTTGCAACTCTTTTTTGCCTACGTTTGAAGAGATTTCAACTATCCCCTCTCCGGCTCTCGCCTGCATCTCCACTAAACTCCCAACTCCATTCTGTGCCACAGACACCTTATTTCTCTAGTTTGGAAACAGTGAAATTGACCTGAAGTGCTATGCAAAAGTTCAGAGAGCTCAGTTTACCCACTAAGGCACAAAAAAGAAACTGTAAACATCTGTATAGTCTATGTAAATCCTAAGACACATATTAATTAATTAGGCCTCATGCCCCACAGAGCATTAGCTGACATTCTTCCATCTGGTCCCTTGTCCTATGTCCACAGATGGCATGTTAGCCATGCTATTAGCCCATGACATATATAGCAGGTCTCCAGGGAAGACAGGGTGCCCGGGCCATGGATTCACTCATCACACTTGCCACTTTCTTACAGTTTACAGTTTGGATGCAGTCACTGAAAAGGACTTAAGAAGCATTGTGGTGCCACACTAACCAAACCAGCCCCTTTAGAGCAGCATCCTAAGTGTATAGATCACAGAAATGGAGCCAAACGCAGATGCCAGGCAGGACCGAAGCTCTGCCAGGAATCCTAGGAAGAGCTCACAGCCCATCCACTGACCTGAGATGCTTCCCTTTTAGAACTCACCCACCTTTCTGATTTTTAGAGATAGAACAACACACAGTAGGCAGGCCTGATCCAAAGCATTTCATGAGACTACCTATCAGTTTTCCAAGAAAGTTAAATCAACTACTGATCTCTATCATCTCAAACAGTGTCAAGAAACTAAACACTGCCTCTAATAGCACTCAAGATTATTAAAAGGGGTAAAACTGTAGGGTGCAAGTTACCATAAGCTAGCAGTAGCTTCTGAGTACTGACATCATTCCATTACCACATCCAGCATGAAGATTACCCTCTACAAAACAATGTTTACCACACTTCTGAAGCTTCATTTGTTGGTGGTTGGTTTTTTGTTGTTGTTGGTTGGTTGGTTTTTGTTGTTTTTGTTTGTTTGCTTGTTGGGCTTGTTTTTTCAAGACAGGGTTTCTCTGTGTAGCCTACGCTGTCTTTGACTTGTTTTGTAGACAAAGTTGGCCTCAAACTCACAGACATCCACCTGCTTCTGCCTCTCCAAGTGCTGGGGTAGCAGGAATGCACAACCACACCTGGTAAAACTTCATATTTTATCTTGCAAAGGCCTTCTGTACTTTTTATGCTATAGTGATGTACTCCTACATATGATATTTGTAGATATTTCTAAATGCATGTTTCAAAAGAAACATGATATTAAAATATATATGGATGTTGCTCTATATTAATGATGTTCAAAATTTGGCATGAACAGGGTGACTTTGTTAACAAGAAACACTCCTGCTCCACTCTCAGTGGATTCAGGTGAATTTTCAGAATATCACGAACTGGGAAGCGTTACCCTTGAGGATGGAACTCTGGATTGTTGCTTCTGTCTTTGTTCCCATTTATAACATGTCCTTTCTCAAGAACACTAGAACTTTCCAGTGGTGTTGACATTTGTCTGCTGGAAGACATAAAGGAAAGAAAGATGGAGACAAGAGCCCTGGCAGGAACATAATGTTGGCGACTGGAGAGAGAAAAAAAACAAATGACAAGAACAACCAGGAACCGCCCACAGCACAGGAGCTGGTGGCTTTTCCTAAGACTGTGATCGCTATAAAATTTGGACGAGGATGCTGTGTGGGCGGAGAGGCCATGTCCAGTGACAGAAACCACAAGGGCTAGTGTATGTAGAAAACTCAAGGCTGTATGTGGCTTTGAGAGACTTAAAAAATTATTACTTCCTTTCAACTCACATTAGAAAACACTTAAATAGCAGATACAATTTTTAAAGTTATTTATTTTTAAAAATTAATTAGTAGCCCCCACTGTGATATCTAAGGGACATCTTTCCCAGAATACCAATAATATTACAGTTATACAGAACCATATATTTTATACTGAGCTTTTAAAATAGCTTAAAATTTTGAAAAATAAATCTATGGCAATCAACCAAATTAGAGAAAAACCTAAATTTACAGTCAATTGCATATCCGATTAAAATAATCTATTACTGAAAAATATAAACTGTTGTGATACAAAAAATAAATTGTTATACCACTTATTTTTATTGTAAATTGTCTTCCTATATTTACATTTTCTAAAAATCAGATGAGTTTTGCAAGTTGATAGACAGTGTAAGCTCCTAGCAATAATGATACTCAATTTATGCAAGTTTTTCAAATTTAAAAAGATATGATGTTCTTTATATGGAGAAACAAAAAGCCTAGGATAGCAAAAAACAATCATACACAATAAAAGATCCTCTGAAGGAATCTCCATACCCGATCTCAAGCTGTACTATAGAGCAACAGTAATTAAAACAGCATGGTACTGGCACAGCAATAGGTTGATGGATCAATGGAATTGAATGGAAGACCCAGAGATGAATCCACACACATTTAGTCACTTGATTTTTGACAAAGAAGCCAAATCTATTCAATGGAAAAACGATAACATCTTCAACAAATGGTGCTAGTCTAACTGGATGTCTACATGTAGAAAAGTGCAATTACACCCATATTTGTCACTATGCACAAAACTCAAGTCCGAGTGGATTAAAGACCTCAACATAAAACCAGAGCCATTAAATCTGTTAGAGGAAAAAGTGGGGAAGAGCATGGAACACATTGGCACAGGAGACAACTTCCTGAACAGAACACCAACAGCCCAAGCCTTAAGGTAAACAATTAATAAATGGGACCTCATGAGGCTGAGAAGCTTCTGTAAAGCAGAAGACACTGTCAAGAGAACAAAGTGACAGCCTACAGATTGGGAAAAGATCTTCACCAACCCGACATTTGACAAAGGTCTAATATCCAAAATATATAAAGAAATCAAGAAATTAAACACCACCAAACCAAATAACCCAATTAAGAAATGGGGCTCAGAACTAAACAGAGAATTGTCAACAGAGGAATATCAAATGGCTGAGAAACACTTAAAGAAATGCTCAACATCTTTAGTCATCAGAGAAATGCAAATCAAAACAACTCTGAGATTCCATCTTACTCCCATCAGAATGGCAAAGATCAAAAATTCAAGCGACACCACATGCTGACAAGGATGTGGAGAAAGAGGGTCATTCCTTCATTGCTGGTGGGAATGCAGTCTAGTGCAGCCACTTTGGAAATCTATCTGGTGCTATCTCAGGAAACTGGGAATAGAGCTTCCTCAAGACCCAGCTATTCCACTCCTTGGAATATACCTAGAAGATGCTCCAGCATACAACAGGGACATATGCTCAACCATGTTCATAGCAGCCTTATTCATAATAGCTAGAACATGGAAATAGCCTAAATGTCCCTCAGTAGAAAAATGGATAAAGAAACTGTGGTACATTTACACTATGGAATACTACTTAGCTATTAAAAACAAAGAATTCCTGAAATTTGTGGACAAATGAATTGAACTAGAAATGATCATAATAAAAGAGTAACCCAGAAGCAGAGAGACTCAAATAGTATCTTCACTTACCAAGAAAGTGGGTCAGAGGGGAGGACATCCTATTGGGACTTTAGGTGAGAGAAGCATGGGAGAATGTGGAAATAGAAGGATCCAGAGGGTCCTAGAAACATACAAGAACATTATGATGGGTGGATCTGGGCCCAGGGGTCCTGCTCAAACTATGGTACCAGCTAAGGACAATACGGGAAGTAAACTTCAAAAGTCTACCCAGATCTGGCCAATGGACAGGACATTGTCCACAGTTGAGTGAAGAGTGGGGACTGACTTTCACACGAACTCTGATGCCCTATTTTTGACCACATCCCCTGGATGGGGAGGCCTGGTGGTACTCAGAGGAAGGATAGCAGGCTACCAAGAAGAGACTTGATACCCTATGAGCATATACAGGGGGTGGAGGTCCCCCTTAGTCACAGTCATAGGTGAGGGGAGTAAGGGGAAAGTGGGAAGGAGAAAGGAATGGGAGGATACAAGGGATGGGATAACAATTGAGATGAAATATGAATAAATTAATAAAATATTTAAAAAGATATAATGTTTAAAACATATTCTGAATTATTTATTTTGAGATCTTATGGAAATATTACTTCCCAAAGTGTTTCCAAATGTTAAAATACAAAATATAGCATGGTGATAAATGACTTACAACATTTTGAAAATAATTTTGAGTGTTATTGCTCTATATCAACCTATTACAAACATAATTTGATTGGCAGATAGAAGGCTTCAATGTCATCTTTTGCTATGTAGGTAATTCTACTTAATTTACATCTTGTAGTTCTCATTTGTCACTACAAATATAAAACTGATAATAAATTAACATAGCTTTGAATTTCTTTGTAGTTTGTTTCTATTTTTACATTTTATTTATTTTATTACTATATTGCTTTCATTATATTACTATAAATTCATACTCTGAGGGCCTGAATACATCAGTGGATAACGAAAACAAATGTTCTTTTCGAAAGGAAAATGTTCTAAGGATGTTGTAAAATATTCTAAAAACATCCTAAGGAATGTTTCTTTACAGGTGACAATTACTTGCTCAAAAGAAATGATTTTAAATCCACTAGATATTAAGATAAGGCTTCAAGGATACTATGTTGGCATAAATTAAAATTTTTTGACTCTGTAAGTTTTGAATGAGCCAATATTCTATAATAAATTTTACATATAAGTCTTCTCTAAGTCAAAATAGCCACAATTCACATGTACATGCTCCTGAGCCCACCTCGTCTGTACGCGGATCTCACAGATGGCCTTTCTGCTTGCTCTGAGATCTACATGTAACAGACAGCACTGACATCCCTACAATAACCACACACATTAGGCACCCAGAGCAGCCCCACTGAGAACACGGCACAGGCTCTGTCGGTCCCATGACCCAGGTGCTTTACCACGACTTGCAGCAAATGGGAAGAAAAACCAAGATAAGTAGTCATCTATTAAAGACTGCGAAGATAACTATGCCACCAAGGAGTATTATACTTTCAATAGACTGCTGCCTTTTCTCCATTTTGTTCAACCTTTTAGCAATGACCTTTCATCTTTTACTTGGGATTATTCCTGCATAGGGATTCGGTTTACTTAAGATGTATTTAACTGACACATGCATATTGAAGCTCACTATTCTGCTTGGTTGGTTCTTTTTGGTTTTGCTTTCTGTAATTAAGATAGATGTAGTAACACATTTGGCTCTTGTTCAGAACATTTTATTTATGACTGAGGAAAGAGTCTGTATGGACTATAATAACATAAAACATACAAAAATGAATTAGCATTAATTCAAAAAGAAATTTTCTGTTTCAAGGGCTACTATTCCGTGATACAAAAGTAACTTTGCAACATTCAGGGTATTTTAAAAAAAAAACTGCTGAGAAACAACCTTATAGCATAAATAATTTAAACTGTAGTCAGCCCCACTAAATAGGAAAGGTTACAGAAAAAAGTCAGAATATTGATGCGAAAAGGGAATCCGTATGGGTTAGGGGAAATGTTTTAATTAAAGTAGCATTAGAGATAATAACTTCTCTGAGGGACGGTAACTAGAGAATGAAGAAAACGACAAACATTTGCCTCACATGAGTCACGCACCTCACCTCCTAGTCCCTGAGAAGCACCCACGGCTGGCTGTTCCTAGCAGCATGGAATGATTGTGGCCAAGAGCCAGCTGATGCGCCTCACCTGGGTCACGCACCTCACCTCCTAGTCCCTGAGAAGCACCCATGGCTG